>JAAGAY010003183.1:22178-40202 GCA_011801015.1 Ardeotis arabs
TAAATGGGAAAGAAAAAAAAAAAGAAGAAAAAAGAGAGCAAGTAATCCAGAGCATTTCATTCCAGCACTGCCCCCCACCCCCCTCCACTTTTTTTTCCCCCGAAAAATAGCTTTCTAAATAAAGGCCAATTTCCAGCTTCACCATGGCAGGCCAGTACATCAACCAGTATTAACTGCATGTAATTTCTTTTCCATCACTACAACATAGGCTACACAGTATTATCAGATTTGTTATGAACCATTAGGTAAATGGAGAACATCATTCCTGTTCTCTTGTTTGCTGAATTAAATATAAAGGCAGAAGACAGGGACCAGTTTTAGTGCATCATCTAAATCAGTGGGCACACCGGGCAGCTGCCTCTCCCTCCCCGTCAGAACACAGGGCTGGGTGATCAGTTGGGGCAGTGAAGAGCGTACTTTCCTGCTGGGAACATTTACCGTCCAACAGTAACCTCTCTAATGCTGTTTGACTTCAGACTTTCTATGGAAATCATCCTCGAATTGCTTTGCTGGGCCGCATCTTGACCAAGGACAGGAAACAGTACAAGAAACGTGGGAATCTTTCTGAGTGCTTCTGGAAATACTGTGTGTAAATAGCAGAAGAAACTCTCCCTGACTTTGGTTGCATAATTTATACAGATGTCTGAAAACATGTATATAGATTTGCTTGATTTAAAATGAGAATGAAGAAACATGAGAGCTCCTAACTTTAGACTCTATGCTACCTGGAAATTAATAAATTCTTGATGTTTTGCAATTATGCTGTGAGCAGTCTAGTATTTTCTTAGAGTTTAGCACAACAGGAAGGAAGTAGTGGGACAAAGAGAAATATGCAAAATGAAGAGAACTCAGGCAGGGGAAGCAAGACTCCCATGGGGTCCTGTGAAACCTCCCAGAAGAGCGATGCCTCAGCTGTGTCTTAAGTCCAGAGGCAAGGGGACTTTCTGCTTTGTCCCTTGGTCACTTGATGTAGATTTGGGTGGCAGGAAGAAAGAGTCATTGCTGCATTCCCTGATCATGCTGAGCCAGTGAGGGATGGCAGCTTAACAGTGCCTAGTCTCCTCCTGCCATCCCCAAGGCACCATACACATAAAAAAGCACATCAGGATCAAGCATCCGTTCCCACTACCATTGAAGAGAAATAACTCTTTCTCTTGGCCACTTGTAAAAACCTACAAATCTATTTCTTCACGGCACCTTGCCTAGTCCCCAGCTGCCCATGACAACAGGGTTGCCTGTGCATAGCACAGGCTTTAAGAAGCATGTCTGATTATCATCAAGCACAGCATGGAAGGCGAACATTATGGTTGTCAAGGTCAAGGCTTTACACTCAGACTCAAGTCAGTGGAGGCAGACAGGGATGACATGACCCAAAAGACTATGACACACACAGATACATGGACATAGATCACAAGCATTACTAGGGCAAGGCACCTCCTGCTTGGGCACTCAAGGGCAGTGAGATTTCTTCCCCTGAGCCACCGCATGGTTCTTATAATGTTGTTGTACTTGGCATTTAAAGTACATGAGGGAGAAGACAAAAAAGCAGCTGCAAAAGGGTTCTAGTCTGACTCCTTTGTATGCAGAGTACCAGCATACTTTCTCAATCCCAGGTACTTCCTGACAGTATCTGCAGTGCATAGAGCTAGAGTCAGGAATTGTCTGTGGGGGATGGCAATCTTGATAACATGCACAGCCTGAGCTGTGCAGCTCTACCTTTTTCAATACATACTTTGCATAAATATTGGGCTAATCAAGGCTCACAGAAAGCTTGAAGTAAATTTCACCTAATAGTGATACACATGCTACAATGATCTCAATAATATACATCATAAGTCTCTGACTGTGCTGTTTAAACAAGGTCTACAGGATTGATACAGCTTGTTCATTTCACATAAATTGTAAGACATATGAAACCAGCTATAACAAAGAAAAATGTCCTTACAAATGCACAGCAGCTGCATGCACTGTGCAGCTATTTGAAATCTGAACATTCATCCTTCTCTTACACAATGGAGCAAGTCAGTACCTGTCTGGAAATTACTCCTTTCCTGCCACCTCATCAATCAATAAAAACTTGTAAGAAAAGACTTCAAATTTATCTAAATGAATAACCATCCAAGATAGATCTACTTCATAGAAGGGAAAGGTGTGGAGCCTGCAAAGACTGGGGGAAAAAAAAATTCCATTCAATTTCACTTCAAAAATTGCAAACAAAGCAAAATGAACAAAACCACAATTAACAATAATAATAAAAAAAATCACAAGTATGAAAAAGTTCACTAGATATCTACATTAAAGAATAAAGGAATGAAGACAGCTGTCAGGTGGTGAGGATGGAGTCAAGAGGAGGCAATTCAGCTATAAACCCTCAAACTATTTCAGCCTTAAATACTGCAAAAGTACTTGCCAGCAATTATGGCATCTAAAAATGTTTTCTTGAAAGTCTATTTTCTGCAAATTAACAACAACAATAGTAAACACACACTTGAAACAGTTCTTTGCAGCGTATTTTTCAGTTTTATTTATAAAAACAGAAGCTCCTTTGAAGTGTACAGTTAAAATCAGAACTGTAAATTCAACCACAGTTGAATATTATTTCAATAAAATATTCCTATCAACTGATGTAAAAATTCATTCAATTGTGATTTAAAACTCGATTCAGCTGGAAGATAAACTTACCAATACATTACTCATTCAGCAAGTATTTATCACACACTGTAAAAATAGGGTCCCTCCTGTTCATAGCAACGCCATGAAAATATTTGCACATCAACTCATCTTTTAAAAACATAATTCTGTATTTATGAATACAACAGAAAAATTTGCCAGTGAAATCCACCAAGGGTTTCCAAACTGCTGACACCCCCACAGGGGGTAGTAACTGCATCATTGCTGTACTTGCACATTTTTCCTTTGATCACCAAAAAAGTGACCTTCCAAGCAGCTCTAAACTGTCTGCAACGTTTTAATTACACCAGGCAAAACAAAGCCACATAAACAAAATAGCACATGCAAATCTGGCTGCAGTATTTACTCTACTGGTCTTTCAGATCAGAACTGGATCTCACTTCAACTACTCCAGAAAACTCTAAAGACTGAAAGATCAGTATCAGCTGAAGTAAAAACTACTACTTCCTGAAAATTTAGGGAAATGAGGTCCTTACCAAAAGGCTTGATAAGGCATTTGATTGCAAGATGATGTGGTTATAGCGGAGTAAAGAGTAGCTTGGGAAAGTGGTGGGTTTTTTTTTTGTCCTAAACCTGGTTTTGCAGCCAAAACAATCTGCGTTTTTTGGTAAATAATTTAGTTTCGTCATTCCACAGGGCACTAATTCACCTCTTCATTCCCCTTACATTCTTCTCTCACACCATAATTTTTTCTGTAACCCAGGACACTAGTGCAGCCCCAGACAAGGAATCTTGCACCTGAGATTTAGCCAGGATTACAAATTTTGAATTGAAACTCCTAGGCACAGGCACCTTCATTATATATGGTCAGAGGGTACGGTGTTCACAGCACTACAAAAACTGTAGGATTTCTGTTGCTTTATGATTCTACTGGGCACAAATTCATAGTAGTAGGTGGTACAAGAATGGTTAACATCTCCAAACAAGAAAAATTTAATATGATCAAGTTTCTACGTACAGGTCAGACTCTTGACCACTTGTAGCAAAGACAGCACAGGATACAGCGAGTGAAGATCCCCAGATTACACTCCTGGATTTGGTATGAACTGGGGGTATGCATCTGTGCAAGTCCTTTGTGCCACTGCATTTTACACAACTGGGATAATGACAGTCATCTTTTTGACATGTTTCCAGACCTACGGATGAAAAGCATTATTCAAGCGTTAGGTACGTATTACCATTCTCCTCAACTAAGTCCCACTGTTTCATAAAATGGCTGACACATACACCTGCTAAGACATTGCAAACCATCTCATTTTCATACTCATGAAATAAACAGTGGAAATAACGTACAGCAGAAGAGTTCATTATCTAGACCTTTCTTCTGGCTTACATTTTTATACTGTTTTGAAGGAGACAGCCATCCTTACCTGGAGTATTCAAATTAATCTGTTTCACAAAGTCTCAAAATACATTAAAACAGTAATTTTAATTTAAGCACAGCTAACGAGAATGGATTCTAGTGCACTAGTCTGATTTGACAGTTAGTTAAGAAGCTTCACAGTTAAGAAAAGAACCTATACACAAAGCATCTTATTACATGTTTTAGAGTAAATATTTTAGGCAATACGCTTATAAAGTAGAATACTGTATTTGTAAAGTGCTGGAAAAAGACTAGGAAAGGTATAAGGTATTGCCCACATTTTCCTGCTTGAGTACATTACTCGCTATATAAAAACACCTATTGACATCTCTTATTTTAAGAAATGTTTGAAGTTCGAACACAAAAAGTACTGAGGATGTGTGGACCTCTGCTGATTTACAACACAAGAAAAGTTCGAGCTGAAAAAACTGAAAGACAAATAAAGAAATGCAGCTTAAGAAAACATAGACAGCAATAGCTATAAACAGAGCAGGCAAGTATACTGTAAAAAAAATCAAAAGAACACTGCCCGAGTCAAATTAGCCTTGAAAACTTAAAATTCTGTAAAAATAACTTTCCTTTAAATAAGCTTTAATTACAAAGATTGTCACTGAATTGATTTTTAAAAGTAACAAACACCTTTAGATAAATAGTTTTCCTTCAATGATCTGCAGATTCCAGTATTTTCAACTTACTCAGCAACTTGAAGCTTACTAGCAAATGAAACTGAGAAAATGAAACACCTTCACAGAGCAGAAAAGTAAGAGTTACACAGAATAAGAGAGTGAATAACATGTTACATTCTAAAACTCTTAATTGAGAGGACTAAGGTGATTAAAAACACCATGAGGAAAATCTGATTACATCCAGCTTTGGATAAAGAAAGGAGAAATCACACAAAATTTGCTAAGTTTTAGTGAAGCACGTCCTGTTTAAAGAGCACTTGGAAACATTCAGCTTTAAGCTAGAAGTATTAACATGAGTGAGAGAGAAAGCGGTTACCACTTTCTGAACAACAAACTCGCACTATGCACAAACTCATTTTTCGTCCATGGATTTCAACAGCCAGAGACTACATTATAAAGAGGTTAAAACTTGTACAGGAAGTTAACAGTGATAAGAAATAATGAATATGTGGTTTGATGTTCAAGTTTGGCTCCACAACCTTTGACTTTTCAAGAAAGTAGAAGAAATTAAGTTCGATCTCTTTTCTTTTTGTTTGTTTGCTTTTGGCATCACCACAACAAAAACAAAACAAGGAGACAGCTTAAAATTTCTGATTCACTGTGTCTGGCTTCAACTCATCTAACTACCCTAATACAACAACAAAAATTTAAGATACAAATCCACCTTCCAGAGCACTAGCAACGCAAGATAAAAGATTGCACATAGCTACTTGAATTGATAACTAGGTTATAGTGCCCTGATAGAGAAGGTTTTCCATGTGTCTTATTAAAAAACAGATCCTGTATAAGGAAACATCTACTGAATTGTTACTTAATTTTTTTTATTGCTGTTTATCATTTAATCTCTAGCAGATTTGCAAACCAGTTACCTTCAATTAATTTTCAACACCTATTTTGAGAAACACAGCTTTAAAAGCAAAAGCTATAAGATAACTTTGTTCCAAAACACTCATCACAAAAAAAAAATAGGGAATACCTTTGCTTCTTTTCACTTCAGTTTATTTTTTTGATGGGCACAAGTTGGTGAAAGGCATTTTGATGCAGAATAACTTGGTCAGTTTTCAGCTTCTCAGCCTATTGGATTCTTCAACCAGCTACAGTGATTTTAGAGCCTCAGAGTACTAGGATCTTCAATTTAGACTTTTAAATATTGAACAAACAAAAATTAAGAGCACTCTGTTGTAGCCTTGTTTCAATGCTGGTTTCAACACATCTACCTTACTTGGAGAGTAAACATGCTCTCATCTGTTAGGTTCATCACTGTAGGTTCTTAACCACTGCATCTTTTCAGACTCTTACTTGCCAAGTTCAAACAAACCAACCAACCTCCAAACCAAAAAACCTTTGTATTTTGCTCATCATTGAGCAACCAAAAGTTAGAAACATAACCCATTCTGTGTCAAGTCTGTGAGGTCAGGAAGGGAAACAGCCTCCCAAGCGATAGATTGTCTTCAAAGTCATACCAGGAGTGGAGAGGTGACGGAGGAAGATTTAGTTTCACATGTGTGACTGCTCATGTTGGGAAGAGATAGCCAGACAGATTCACCGCTAATATGTAGCAAAGCCAGAGGAAAAGAGAATGGGAATTACACCAAGCAGTTTTACTGACACAAGTGCTGATGTCTTCAGTGTTGCAAGAGCGGAGACAATTTTCCCTTGTTTTCCATATTGTCATTAGCCATTGCAGCCTCACAGCTCACTTCCCGGGTGTCACATGTAACACAGCCCTTTAAAAAGGAACAAGAACATAGTAATTTAAATTCTCCTTTTTATGCACACATTTCAGAGTCAAGTCCTGATAGCATATGTAGCAGTCTCTTGAAACCTCTCTTCAATGGGCTGAAATCTCTCTAAAAGCAGACATTATACAGATGTCTTATTTTCAGAATCAGATACTTGCACCTCCAACTTATCTTGTCTTTGAAATTAATTATTTGGTTAGCAGAACATATAGTTTTAGCTTTGAGATAAAAAGGCATGTGACCTCCTTGAATTTGAAAACCTTGTCTTTCAGCTTTATGAGCAAGCTGCTCATTAAGGATTTGGACCGCAGACTGAACAGCAACAATACTGACCAACAAAAAAAGGCTGAAACATCTGAATGTATCGACAGACCCGATTCTTCTTGTTCTTGAGAAATGGTACAATATTGAAATAAAATATTAAAACAGAAATCCTACATTTCTTTCTACTGTTACAAGCCCAACTGCATTCACAAAACTATCATCTATATTGGAAACGCGACCTACTGCTTAGGAACAGTTTCAGCATCTTGCATATAAAATCTTTGTATTTACATATCAAGACATCTCATAACATTTGAGATGTAAACATTCAACAGAATTTTCTGCAAGAGCACTGGACACCATTT
This sequence comes from Ardeotis arabs, assembly GCA_011801015.1. Classification (NCBI taxonomy): domain Eukaryota; kingdom Metazoa; phylum Chordata; class Aves; order Otidiformes; family Otididae; genus Ardeotis; species Ardeotis arabs. Next base: position 29,290 of record JAAGAY010003183.1, read on the forward strand.
TGCTATCTGAATCAAACATGTGGTCCTAAAACCCAATAGGGCACAGAAGATTTTTATCAACAAGGTATCAGAAAAACCAAGACTAATTTTCTGGTCTTGTTCTAGAGCCGAGGACATAGATTTCTCAACTTTTCTGCTCTAAGAATAAATATCACAGCTCAGAATTCCACATTTGAAAATCCTAGCACAGAGAGCATGCAGTGCTGTAACAGACATTAGATTTTTCTGCTGCATGAGTACATGAATGAAGCCCATCATCCCTTGAAATTTTCTGTACAACTCATAATTGGAGCTCTAGATCTTTGTGGGACTTGCTCTTTTCTTCTTTGCTTCCATAGCACCTGGGGGCACTTTAAACTGATTAGGACACTTTCTAACACATACTAATATAAATCAGAAGTAGTTTATCAGAATGCTCAAGAGTTATACCAGATAAAATAATCAGGCATAAGATACCAAAATTCTTAAAGAATGAATCCACCTACAAAAAGCCAGCTATTTTTGTGTTTCTCACGATATGCCTGAACCTCCTCTGTGATTATGAGCATTTTTCAGCTTGCTGAACATGCTTGCTCTAATTTTCACTAACATTCCAGTATTATATGCTATTCAATCATAGCAACAATCAACTTTGTAACTGAAAGATCAAAAGACCTAACGCCAACAGGAAAAACATCTCCAGACACGGACTCTTAGGCAAGAGTGTGACACTATTCCCATTCATCCAGCAGTGTTACTGAAACAACTTTGCTACAGGTGGGTCCTACACAGAATTTGCACTTCTTGCCAAAAAATACAATGGAAAGACCTGTACTTTGGCATTTCTCATCTGGCTAGCGTACTCCAGCTCATTTCCTTCTTATATTTAGCCATCAGTGACTCCAGCACTATAAGATCGTGTTGATTAGAAATGGCACTGCCTTTGGGTAGCCAAGGCATGAATAAGCTGCTGATTCCTTTCACAACTCCTTACCTGAGTGCTGATTTGCAGTGGGATAGTCTGGGTCCGGATCCATGTATGCACCTCTGCAAGCTCCTTCTTTTGCCCATCTGTAAACCAAGGCTGCTGCTTTTGCATGACTGTCAGCTTCTCCAGATCCTCCTTTAAAACTTGCTCTTTAATTCTGCAGATAACAGACATCTGTGAACACAGCTGTACTAAATGAAGCAAAGCAGGCACTGATTATAATCACATTAGCAGAGTCTCTTGTCTAGGACAATGGCTGAAGTCTAGACAGCATCAGTCATTTGTTATATCTTATTTGCTTGGTAAGGCTTCGTTCAACACTGGTCTAACCGTTGGGGTGATGTGTTGTTTTTGTTGGTTTTTTTTTGGTGTGGGGGTTTTTTGTTTTGTGGTTTGTTTTTTTTTTTTAATGTGGAATCTCATTACAAGTTATATATAAGCTAATTGCAAGCAACTTGCAAATATCCCCTTCATGCATTCAAAATACAGGATGATAACCAATCCCCTTAATGCCTCAGCAAAAAGGTTACATGCTACCATATTTTAACTGATGGGGCAGATGGGGAAAAAATAGACAAAAGGCAATAACCAGGGCTTAAAATGCACAAACAGTAAATTAATACACCTTCTTGGAGTTTTGTTGGTATGTACACTGTTTCCACGGTTTCATTTTTAATTCTACAGTTCTATACACAATTCCAAAGTACATGTCAGAAATTGTTGATGTTTCCTAACCTGTTTGGCATTTGGTAAGTCATTAGAACTCGCTCAGGTGTGTGATCCATCATCACCCAGGCTGATTCATGTTTGGATTTATGAGCTGTCCCTTTTTCTTCTGCTTCTTGATTCTTCTCTTCTTTGGAAGCTTCAGAAGAATCATTACTGGCAAAATACTTGCTGCTTTTCCCACTACCTGCCAAGAATTACCATGAAAAAATGAATGCAGATGCCTGAGAAATCCTAGTAATTCAGCACAAAAAGTAAAAGAACACCAGTGTATTCTTACAAGCTAGTTCTGGAATATGAATACAGGTACTCCCAGATGATTGCTCTAGCAAGTGATTACTACCTATGGAGAATTCAAAGGTAAAGTGCATTTTATTAAGTTATTCAAGATCTCCAAAGCTCTATTTACTCTTCTCAAAATTAATTGGCTCAGCTTCTCTGCTTCTGTTTCAACAGGTCCTGCTCTAGGCAGATTTACCTTTACTCAAATGAGATATAAGCCAGTATCTAATGCAGAGAAAAGTGATAACGAGTAAAACGAAAGAGTGACTTACAGGTTAAAGGAATAGCTTCTTAGATTCCCATTTCCAGCTACAGTGACTGAAATAACTTGTCTTCAAACACTAAAAGCTGATGAAAAGTGAAGACTACTGATCCTCTTACTGGCATTTCCCACTCCCATTACAGTATCTTCTTGTGAATTACCAACATTAGCAAGCCATCTGGCACCAAGCATCCAAACCTTGAACTTCCCTACCTGTGCCACAACCAGAAGTCTTGTTGGAGCCAGAGCTTAAAGAACCATATAAAGCTGACCCACTGCCTGATGCTGCTGAACCTGTACCCGACTGGGAGTCCTCATACAGTGAGTGGTCAGTAAATTCACTAGAAGCACAATGGCTAGCACTGTTACCACTGTCTTCTGCATCATTGTCCTGGAGACAAAAATCAAAACAAACACATCCGTGGAAATTACACTTAAGTTTGAAAAAGGAAGTTCATGCATTTACCGAATTTGTCACATGTTGACTTAGTTTTCCTATCAATTTAATAGGAGTTTCTAGCTCTGAAAATGAATGGTGGTCTAGAACTCAGGATTCCTAACACTCTTCATGGGTGAAACCAACAGGCATCTGGACTCTAGTTCCTGCTGTAGATCCTACCCCACTGGGTCAAGATACTGTACTGTTGCATTAAGTTAGTATTTTCTGCTGACAAGAGAGCAGGAGTCAGATCCCTTCACATCCTGTTAGATGGCATGAAGCAGCCACACACATCAAGCAAAGGTGCGCTACAGGGAAAATGACAGTCTTCCCCTGATTCACCATGTGAAGCTCACCACTTCAGCAGCTACAGGTACACCGTCTCCCCTTTCAGGACCCTACCCTGCAGTTTCAGCTGATCCAGCCTTTCCAGCCCAATCTGGATTCAGGAGCCAACATTTTTTTCCTTGCCTGCAGAGCTCAGATTCCTGCCTCTGAGTTTACCGCGGAAGTTGGAGAGGCCTTTTCTATGCCCATGTATGGAAACCGACCCACACGGATCCCTGTTCTTCGTTCATTAGCTGCATCCCTGGGAGACAGAGGGAGTAATTAGAAGCATATCTTCCCTGTTTTGGTTCTCCACAGAGACTGTGGGACTGGATGAAAAAGGATGCGAATTGCACAGCACTAACCAAGTCCCACATGCATAAAAGCCCCAAACCCAAAATTTCTGCTCACAATTTAATTGAAAAGGCTGCTACCAAAATGCTGAGCAACAGTGGCTTGTGTCAGTCTACACCAAAAGATCTCACGTTTCTGTCATTTGCTAAGTGCCAATACTGTACTGTTACAAGTTCCCACAGGCGCAAGCACAGCTTTCTCCACCTCCTGTGCTATTTGTGCCCTGCAGTCTACATAGCACAGCCACGGGAAAAAGCAGCTAACAAAATCTGGTGACCCTGAAACACAGATCATCACCACTGGTTTTGGCGACCAAACACCGTGAAAGTCAGAGTTTCTCCTCTACATTAAAAATTCACGTGACTTACACATTTAGCTTCTGCATGTGCTTTAACATCAATACTAATCGAAAGCTCCATAGGTTTTGGCAGCTCTTCTTGAAGCAAGTTCAGCTGAAGTGGGGAGCTGCTCCGTGAGCTACTCAGCAGTAGAGCCTGGTCGCGCTGGCTCTCTTGCTGGTCCTCCATGGATGTGGCAGGAGAGGCTGGAAAGGACTGATCTGCAGAGTGCGGTGCTATTGGTGACGGAGTAGAAGGAGCGGGAGCTGGAGGTAGCGTAGTGCATGGATATGAAGGAGGGGGATAAACGTACTGAGGGCTGGGAAGAAAGACATATTGAGGTATCTGAGCATACATGGGGAAACTTTGGAAAAACACAGCCATAAACGTGCCTATGTTTGGTGGATAAACTGCTGGGCATGACTGTACTTCACAGCACAGTTGTGATGATGATATGGACTCAGGTTTTAATGAGTGAAGTGCAAGCCCCTCTCCTACAGAAGAGGCTGGAAAACTAGATAATGGATCTGAATATACAGGAAATCCCATAGGAGGAAGGACATTCATACTGGAGGAGCTCAGATAAGACACTTCTGAGGGAGAGAATGACTGTTTCTGAATTGTTCTCTTCTCACATGGAAGACTATTTCTATTTTTACTAGAAGCGTGGCTATCTGAGGACTGTCTTGGAGGTTTCTGGCGCTTGAGTTTTCCATGTTTGCCTTTTTTACAGCTAGATGGGCTCATCTGCTTTGAAGGGGAATCTCCTAAGGAGGAAGAAAAACAGACACATTCACTAAAATGACAGACCTATGGAAAGAAAAAAAGAAAGAAAGAAAGAAAAAGGGGAAAAAAGATAGAAACCATCCAGATAATTGAGGGCGGCTTATTTGGAGAGCTGACTTTCCTCTGGATAACTCCTCCATATACTACAGTGATGGATTTGCCGACATATCTACAATATTTTCCTTTATGTAATCAATTTTCTTATTGATCATTTTGCCTTATCTCACAATTAGATCTTTTACATTCCTTCAAGGGGAGGCAATAAATTACTTGGGATTTGCAGGATTTATTGCAATAATTATCTCCTTTGCGAAAAGTCTAAATTAGCAAAATCTAAGGTGGAGCAGACCTTCTGTGTGGGCAATGCTGTTGTCAAGCCTTGGCAGTTCGAAGGAAGTATTCTGTTTGCAGCCATAGTAAGATACTTGCTAAATCATACAAAGGAGAACCAGACTCCACTGCTAGGTTCATCTTTGTAAGTCATCTGCTAAGTCTTTATTTCTCAAAGCTGCTGCCTACCTTGGCCACAGGAATGTCCGTTGTTACTTCCGCTCCCCTGTTGAAGGTAAGTCCTAAACGGAGAGAGCAAGATCCTCTGGCGGAACTTGTCAACGTAGTTCTGCTCCTCCTTTTGCGTATGCGCTGACAGCGTCTCTTTTGTGAGCCCAACTGGCTTTAAGTCCTCAGGCACCAGAGTAAGACTCTGAGCATTCACAGGAGGCAGCTCAATTTGTTCGCTTCCAACAGTAGTATCCTCCATTGTAGTCACTTCTTTGAAGAGGGAAGAAAATAAATCACTCTTTGCTCTGGCCTTCTGGTGTGAACCCCCACAACCCAGAGGGTTACCCAGCAAACCACCTCATCTGAGCTACTGAGCAGATACCGGCTGCAGAGGTGGTGAGAGAAAGCACCCTTTACACTCAAATATAGTCACACTAACATCAACTGAGCAAATTAATTACTTTGCATGGTCTGGAGAACTCAAAATTCACCTTGAAGTTAGAGAGGCATTTCTTTCTTCATGTTTTCTTAGTATAACAGTAGTTAAATACTCATTTTTATGCTTCTTTCTGCATTAAAATGAAGTAACACCGGCCCATTAGTCATTTTTATTTTGATTCTCGATGCCCAAAGGTACATTGTTATGTTTGAGATATATGTGATGAAGTTAAAGACCAAAGGAAATAGTGCACTCTGTTAAAACTAGGTGTTATTAAAATACTGTAGAAATTTCCAGGCTCAAGTTTTTTTCACAGTGTCCCTAGAAGTACCTTAATTATATTTCAGAGTTCATATTCATGAGAACGTGTCTGAAATGGACCAAACTTTCTCATGGTGTACTTCAGAAACATTGTATAAATCTAAAAATCAGTGAGTCAAGTCGGTGTTTTCTGAGTGTGAACAGTACCTGATTCAGGGTGCGGGACATGCACGATAGTGCTGCTGTAACTGCACTGGCTGGTGACAGACACCACGCTTGGAGCCTTGTTGGACGGGGTCAGGTCTGCCAAAGGTGTTCCCACCATGCCTGCAGTTGCGTACTCTTTCAGTGTCTCTTCTGGATCAGCAGATACAGGAGTTTGGAAATTAATAGCTGAAAGCATAGCAGTATCTATGGGTAAATTATGAAGTTTCTACAGGGAATTTCATTCTAAGCACTATGCTCCCATTCATCAGTCTGACTGGTTCAGAAACAACTAGTAACTATGCCGACTATTAAATAAGACAGTCTTATATACAAATAAATGTAACATTCATATGCCAGTGCAATATTAAGACATACTAAACATGGCATAAAATGAGTGAGCAACAGCAAGTTCATTTAGCAACAACAAACAATAGTTCTTTTGATGGCTGTTTCAATTCTGTTCAAAGACTAAATATTGTAGTTCATGCTTAATTGGGAGATCTAGACAAGGTAAGCAAATATTCACCACATAACCAAAATACTTGTGCTGTTAGTGTGATAACAATTTAAAAAGCAGACATAAACCTTGGAATGTACAACCGAGGCATATTAAAAATAAATCTGTTGTTGCAGTTCTATTATGATTGTCAGTATACTTTGTGTTACCTTCCAATGCCTTGACCTCCTGCTGACTTCGCTTGTCATCTTCTGAAGATGACGATGATGTATTTGCAGAAGATTTAAATTTCCTTTTCAATGCTGGAATATTGCAGCTCTCTAGATATCTGAAATAAAAGCATATCACAGGACGCTCTGCCTATTTTGTGTTTTGTCTCCATACGGAGAGACAAACATTTGAACAATCCAAACTGAAGATCCAGGGGCTGTTAACTAGTATTTTAAATTCACTGCAGGAAGCTCTGAAGACATATCTGCTTTCCAAGGAATATTTCAAATAAAATCTAGCAATTACTCTTAAAAAAAAGAAAGAAAGAAAGAAAGAAACAAAGAAAGAAAGAAAGAAAAGACTATGTTATCCATTGTGGTAAAAAATACCAATGTTTCATAAATACTGACGTTTCGTTGACCCATCTAAATTCACTGAAACTAGCAGTAGAAAAACATCAATAGTTCCAAACAGAATCTTAGGCCCTAAATTCTTCATTACTGCGTAACTGAGATTGACCAAGCATTGGGATGGTCTGCCCAGAAAGGCAGAAAACTTTACAAGCAATTCCAAATTTATCTCACAACTCAAAACTCAGACAGTTTAGACCAATGCGAACTGCTCAGATATTTACCTTCCACCAATTAAACTTATATCACTAAAATCGCTTCATAGTTTATTACCTGATGATGCTATCAACACAATTGATCTGCTGATAGGAAGGAACATGTGGAGTCTTCTTTGAATCATCATAAAATGCGCTGCCTGGTTCTTCTGTGCTATCGCTTCTTAATGTCTGAAGAAAACAGGAAGCAGTGTGCCTCTTCCCTAGAAAAGAAGAAATCCTCAAAGACATCTAAACGCTACCCCTACCAAGACACAGACAACACATCTGTATACTGGGATCCATATATGTTACACAGGGATACATGGCCTATGACAGCACAATTCTCAGTACTGAGTTATTCTGCATTTTCATCTCAATTCACACATCGCAAGGCAGGGGAGGGAGAAGCGGAAAGAATGCCTAAAAAGAAAAAAATCCCACACACCACCTTAAACTTCTATTCAGAACAACTGGTAAACACAAAGAAAACAGCACTGAAAAAATTACTGTATTCAAATTGTAAACAAAGCTGCTATTAATACTACTTTTCTCTCAATTTATACATCACAGAATCCAACCTGTTATTTAACAGTAATTTACAGCTTTTTATAGCATAGATAAGCTGGTCAGGGTAGTGTCAACATTCACAGCACAGTCCTCTTATCAACAAGACTAGGACTTAATTACAACTTCCACTTCCATAGAGCGTATCACAGTGCAAAATGTTTTAATACAGATTCCTATGATATTTGAGGAAGCATCCAGTTTTCTCCATATATTTGTGCAAGGTACCAATTGCAAATAACGTGCATTAGCATAACATCAAGCACTCAACAACTAAACCACTACTTCAGTGGGAAGTGGGGCAGTGTTTTCCAACCTATGGGTTGTTTCTGAGAGTCCACATAAAGTAACTAAGAGAAGCTTCCATAGTAGACTTATACTTGATTACAAACAAGTCTGTATTTTCACTAAAAAATGTTAAAATAATTAAAAAAAGTTTTTTTGGGGGGCAGGTTTTGGTTTTTGATCGGTTATAAAAAAAACCCCAACACCAGAAAACACCAAACCAAAACGCTTCCCACATTTAAGCCACACTAAAATGCTATCTTAAGGTCTTCAGCGTAACACCAGCTAGCCAAACTCACAGCTGTAGATCTACAGGAGTTCATGTTACGTTAAGGATCACAATTACATTAACTTACCTCCTAGCATTTCTGAGCTCTCAGCCTGTTCATTTCCATTCTGTGGCTTGCTCCTTGATGCAATATACAGCTGCTGGCCCAGATTCTTTATTCGGTTGACATCTGCGCAAACTTGTTGCAATGTCATCTTGAGATAAGTGAAAATACGAAGTGAGGATAAAATGAATAAAAAGAGGTCACAGGAGACCATTAAGATTGGCTGAGGTTCTTGTACTCTCCGAACTGAAAGGCAGTAGACTGTCACCCTAAGCCTGGTATCTATTGGTATTTGTAAATTTGATTAATCTAATTATCATGGTTCATTTAATTAAATTAACTAAGATAAAACTCAAACAGCCTCAGCATTTGAATGTTTTAATACATTCAAATACAGTACAAGCCTCGAGAGTGGGAATAAGCTGATGACTTACCCAGGAGCCTCACAAGGAAATTAGGTAATTGCAATGCTTGTTTTAAGATAGCACTGTTTCCACTCACTTCTACAGCAGAGTAAACTGTACCTCTAGTGCCCTTTTCAAAATGAAACAGAAAACCCCAAGCAAACAGAAATGCCTCCACTTGTATCAATCCTCTTTCTGGTTGCACTTCCACTTTTTTTCTCCAAGTCTCCCGGTTCTTTGAGAGGGTTGATGTTAAGCAGGTCTTCAATTTAATTCACTGAACTACTGTAGTTGTTATCTGCTCATTTTAGTCCACAAAATTAAGAGCAAAAAACAAAAGGCAGCATTCCATAATCGACCAATTTAAATACACTTATCTTGAACACATTTGTATCTTCCCGCTTCAGTAAAATTTATGATGAGTAGTGCATATGTACACAGAAAAAAATTTCAGTTTTAAAATGGTATTTTTACTACTCAGCAGGCAGTGACATATTTATAGACTTACTGGTTCCTGTACTTCCTCTGCACAATTCCCATTGGAGTCACTTGAAGATGCCATGCTGATATAGTGCTCATAAGAGCCATTGCTTCCAAGGCTTCCATAACCACTGGAAACATTGCTGTGAACTGGCTGTATGACAGGAAGAAAATAGTAATTAAAAGAAATCATCCTCCTAGAGAACAGAAAGAAGGGAACAATATACTCTGCAACACAGAACCTCAAATAAAAAAAGAAAATTAAGTGAAAAGTCAGTATTGCTCTGGGCTCTACCACTTGCTTGGGAAAAACTCTCTACCATGCTTAAAGCTGTTTCGGGATGCAGATTTATCTCTCAAGATAAAGACTTGACAAATACGTTAAACAAAATATTTTCTTCTAATCAGGTAGGCTACCCATAGCTGTATTTTTAATGCTGTCACACAAGCCTGTCTCCATTCCAAACTTTCCTTTCACACCTTTTAAAAGACCATCCCCAAAGCAGTCTGCTACACACACCCAAGTTTTTTCAGCCTTTCATTCAGAAGGCCAGCAAGTGTTTTGAAATTCTTTCATCTTCTTTACCTGCAGAAGCAGCTTGTAAATTTGTCCTTGCAATTCTCTTATCTCTTTCTGAACACTGCTCATTTCTTTACTTCCTGCAGCAAAGACATCTTCATTCAGAGGGCTTCTGGAGAGAGTCAATGAAATTTCACTATTAATTTTAATTTGCTTAAGAAAAGGTACCTATAAACAAGAGTTAGAACTGATTCTTTTTTTATTATCATGATTTTATTTTGACTGCTTTGCTGAATCAACACAAAGGGATGTCATCTGTTCCACTAGCAGCTCTTCTAGGGTAGTGGGGCAGTGCTATGAGAACAGTCCTTCATGTGAAGCCCTAGGGAAGTCAGTGATCCAGTACAGTGACATAAGTTAAGGTTGACAAGCATCTACTCCTCTGCCTCCTTCACTCAGAAGACAAATTCACACCCTACAGAATCTTGAATAAAAGATCACTTTGAAAAGTCAAAAGGTCATCCAGAAAAGCCATTTCCTAGAAAAGAAACCAGGTAAGAAGAAGGCAGACAGTCATATATCCAAATCTCTTGGAAACTAAGGAGAAACATCTGAAAAATTAACTTGCACATTCAACACTAATTGCATTTTTAAAAGATGTGACCTTGGTAAATATTTAGGTTCTGTATCAACTGAACGTTCCAGAAGGAAACAAGTCAGAAGGTGAGTTTGGCTACGTTTGCCAATTAATTTTATTATTTTTTTTTCTTTTTGTGAGCCAATCATGAATGGATGTCAACTAATTATTTGCTGAAGTGATCTACTTTTTATGTTGCTTTTTAGCTTTTACTTGGCTTGTCTAAAACTGGTATTTTGATTTAGATGTGTCCATCGTCATGGTATTTGGACATCAACCATGTGCAACAACACATGCTAAAAAAAATTGGCTTTGTCTTTCACTTCCAAGTAATTTACTTATTGTCATACTTAATAAACAAGATTAATGCTGTTCTGAAGGAATGGGCTGCAAGACAGAAACTACGTAGTCATCACAGACTGCAGGAGCAACATTACGTCTCTAGTTCAGTACTGAGACTGCTTTGTTTTGCAGAGTATTCAGTGAAAAGCACTTTAATAGGTCAATTCTACAACTGACTTACGTCCG
>JAAGAY010003184.1:0-16091 GCA_011801015.1 Ardeotis arabs
AAGTTGTCTCAGAACTCTATGAAAACGAGGTACAAACGGATGACTGAAAAGGAAATGAATAAATACCTAACAATTTGGTCAAAATACCATATCATAATATGGTCATAATACGTCTGGGACACAGTATCTCCTTCCTAACTGTGAGTTAGGCCACGTACCGCTATTTGGTCATTTCACAAGCGATTCTTGAAACAGAGTCCATCTTCCATGATGTGCACGTGGAACCCATGATGCCAAGAAAACTCACGATGTGGGGAACAATCATAAACGTTATTTTGCCTCTACCACTTTGATTAATTCATCAGAAACTCCTAGTTAGGTAAGTCTCAAGTCTTACTTTAAGCAAATGAAGCTGTCCTGAGAGGTTCTGTACCCAACCTCCTCTTCTTTCACAGTAATATAAAGCATTAAATTACATGTGCTCATTACATATGGAGTGAAGAGGGATTAAAGAAGAGCATGTAGCTTGTGCTTGAGCTTTCTGAGCCCAATAATACTAACTTCAAATTTCCTAGCATGTGAGAAAGGACTGATTGTGCACTACTGCCTTTCAATTCCAGCAAACTGTGCATTAGTACATGAATCTGAGTGACATCTCCTGTTGAGTTGGAACTGATACAAATTCAGCACAGGACACTACAAGACATTCTCAACTATTCCAAATCTACAGCTAAGATCTTCCATCTATTATTCATATCCTAAATTAAAGTTTTGCTTCAATATGCCACCCCATTAAGCTGCCAGAACAAGACTTCAGGTAGATGAAAAAAATACATCTATCCTATTATAGCACTTCCCCAAGATCAGCACTAACTGAAGATTTTATCTTCATAATTCAAAGTGATTTTATCCTACTATCATCTGCAAAAACTTTTTAAAAATAAAGTAGGAATCCAGTATTAAATTTACTGTATAACAAGTCTACACAGCTTTTATTCTCTTCTACAAATCCATATCTTCCCATCTGGGCATTATCTGGAAGCTCCAAAGTTTAAAAAAAACCAAACCCAAAACAAAACCAATCACCACCAAAAGTCTGTCCACTTGCCCACTGGCACAACCACGTAACAAATACTAAGACTTCCATTCACAGCAGACCGCTTATCAAGTATCAAAATTCCAGTTCACTGCACTGAAACCCTCCTGGTGCAACATCAGTCTGTGAACAGCATATGAAGACTTGGACAGTTCCCAGCAATTTTTCCCCACGAGTCTGTTTGCTATGAAAGAATATGTGGAAACCTATATAAAGGGGTTAACGACATGCTGAAGTCTGCACTTAAGACATTTCAGGTTAAGGCCAGGAAGGTAAAGGAAGAGGCTTTACAGCCAAGTATCTTTAGTCAAATCTGACAGGATAGAGGTGAAGTGCTCAGACACAGTAAAATCCAGACATGAGAAAATGAATGCCAAAGAATCATTTAACCCCAAATCAATTACTATTCATCAATTAACTCTACTTCTTATCATATGTGTGTCTCACAGAGAGGTTTGTTTCCAGATATGCAAACAGCAGCATCAATACAACAGTCATCATGAACTACATCAGAAAAGTCACAAACAGGATTTACTTTCTTTATTGTGATGGTGGAAGTTTAGGAAAAAAAAAAAAACTGAAGAGAAAAAAAACTTACTTGTATGCCAACGTTGCACTAAAATGCTGTTGGATATACGCTTCCAAAACAGCGTTAAAATGTTGAAATTTACGGTCTGCAATGAGCCCTATGATATAAATCTAGACAGACATGGACATAATTAGCATTTTTCATAAAGTCACATTTTAAATTTAAATATTAGTCTTATGAAATATTTCTGATAATCCACTATCCAAGAATTTTTTAAGAAATTTGCTTTCAGTCAAATAGTAATACTCCACCTGTTCTGTAGAGATTTTAATACTAATGCCCTGAAATACACAACTCGATAGCTCATTCAAAATTATGGGGTTCTCTACTCTGACAAATAAAATCCATTGGTGCTGATTCTTACCAGTGCATCAAAGACAAGGATGTCATACTCATTACTGTGGGAATGTTCCATCATTATGTTAAACAGGGCATCCAGCGTATCTTGGAGAAACTATAGAACAACATGAAATGACAAATTGACAACCAATTCAGATTCAGAAAATCTGACAAGTCAGTTTTTATATAGTAGACTTGGTTTCTCTCAAGTTAGAATTGTAAAGGCCTTCACTGAAACATCACTTAAATTCAGAAAATATTTCCAAGGATTTAGGCTCTACTTTCTTTTAATTTTAAGAACCTACACTCTCAGACACATGAACAATCAATAATAGATGTTTAGCTCAAAGACTATGGAAAAGCTAAAAATACCACATAAACGACATAGCTGCATTCCTAGTTCCTTAGTGATACAGATTAGTAGTTGCTACTTTCATATACACAAAATGATTAAAAAACAGTTTGTAATTCTGTGGTCTGATTCAAAGCCCACTTTAAATCAAAAGGAAAATACCCCAGTGACTTGGGACTCAAAAGTTTGGTTCGGTTGAAAAAAAAAAAAAAAAAATTTTTACAGTTCTCCTTCCTCCTTCTCTCCAGACAGGCATCTAATGCTTATATTTAGAGAGTAATACAAATGTACCGCCACTTTCAAAAATATTAAGAAGTTTTTATTCATATTATATTCATTAAATTAACAAAGCACTTCACTCGATACATAATACACATTTTTTAATATCAACATGAAAATTAATATTAAGAACTGTAAAGAAAACAGTAGGAATTGTTCGTGATGTTTCAGATAGACAAAAGCAAACAGTTGAACAGAGACTGTTATTGCCTTCATATCCTATCAATTTTTTTAAATAAAATTTTCTGTACATGCTCAAAATTAAAGTGTACCTGTGACATGCATGTAAGCACCTGACCAAAGCAGCAATGACTCCAAATAATATTCCTGATATTGAATTCTCCATTCATGCACAAAATTCCCAGCAAAATAAAACAATAGCAAGCAGAAAATGATTCTAATAAATTAATTGCCAGTGAAACTAGGTAGATTTGACAGGTAATCTAGTAGTCAATACCAGAGATGTTTGGGAGCAACAAACTGGAAAAAGATGGCTAACACTATAAAAAAGTCCTGTCCAGGTGTTCGTTTCCTTGCTCCCTCTAATGAATAGCTTTGCTCATGTCTTTCCCAAACTATCCCTAAGAAAGGCATTACACTGAATGACACTCCTAAAAGAAAGGGTAATTGACAGGCTTCTTTAAGTTCTTATGTTTACTGTAACTGACCCTACAGTTTCTTTGACTTTTTGAAACTATGCAGCATTCTTTCTGCTATGGTATGAAGGGACATTGAGAATAACTATTACTAGAATAACTGTATAAACTTATACCTTCACAACTTCCTCCCCATCCACAATCTTCAGTTTTTCCAGGTTCTCCTGAAGCAGCTGTGGCTTCATACGCCACTTCAAGAGACCCAGTAAGCCCACTAACAGAAAAGAAATGGACAAAAATTAAAATTCAAAATGTGATTTATCATTTCTGCAAATGTCTTCTTTCTAAAACTTTCAACTAGAAGATACATACCGTTCTGAGTTAACTTTGTAGAACAAACAAGAGTTGAAATATAAAATGCATCTCGTGAGCTTACTGAAAGCCCCCCTACAATACTTGAGTTTCTGGCTATGGTTGCTCCTTTATTTTCTATGTGTTGACGTGTAGAAGGTAATGTCAAATAAGCACTAGCATCTTCCATTTTTTTACTGTCCCCCTGAAAAACAACATACCATTTATTACATCACTGGATTTAAAATTAGACTTATTTTCTACTTTCTACAAAAGTAAACAAAAAGCTGTGTTTCTATGGACTTAAACGCATGCACTACAGGATAAAGAATACCAAAGTCCTAGCATGGCTCGCGCAGGTAAACCAAGAGTCAATGCCAGTCAGCGAGAAAGGCTGCAGTGAAGATGCAGGGAAAATACACTGAAATGATAAAGGCATGTATTGTAAGGTGCAGTAAGGAACTATGAGGGGTGACATCACTGGCAGAGTAAAAGCAAGAGTTGATTTCTCATTAAAATGTCAATAGCCTTGGAACACAATAGACTATTGAGCATCACCTTGAAGACTGCACACAGAATATAAACAACGCTGTTACGATGTCTGCACACAACTTAAGAATAGAAAATGGGACTTAATAGGGAAAGAATAGCAGCACTATTTTGGTATGCCCATTATAACAACGCCTGAACCTTTAACATAAAAGACCAGGACACGTTAAGATTATATTTTAAAATTAGACAACATGCTGCAGTAACTAAGTGACACATATATCATGGAATTTATGCTTTTCAGCAGAATGAACAGCACAAATCTAGAGTCAAGAGGTATTTTGCCCCTCTATACTTCATCAAGTTGCATGCCACAATCCTCACGGATTTTTTGTGTGTTTCAACTTTTGATTCATCCCTAGGTAGGAAATCAGTTTTTAAACAAAGGCAATAAAAATCATACTCATTGCTATTTAGAGAATATAATTTTTCTTTAACAAAACTACCAAAGAAAATTTCCCCACTGAATTTATGAGCTCTGTCACTGAAATCTACAACACCACGACAGACCTGACTCAACTGCAGACCTTTAGTCTAAAATTGTCCATAAACACAGTTACTAAAACTACAATCTAGAATGACTTTTCTAAAGTTTGGGGTTTGTATCTGATTCAGTGACTGTAGGTGTCCAGTCTCTACTTCCTATCAAATAAGAAGGCTAAAAATTGACTATAAAGAGATCTAGACAGACAAAAAGCAAAATCATTATGCAGCAAAACAGACAGCATTACTAACTTCTACGATTTTATCAAGCTTGCCAAATAATTACTTCTCGGAATTTCTGGAACCAGAAGAGAATCTGGACTTCCTCTTCTTGAGACAATTTAGATAGACAATGGGGAAAAGACTTGAAATTTTGATCCAAAAGACTCTCAGAAAGATTCAGTGCCTGAAGGCAGTGAAAATAAAGTACACTGTTTAAACTTTGTGATTTTCAAATGACTTATCTTGAGAGGCCAAATGTACGACTGTTTAACACACAGCTGACAATTACTGTTTTTAATATTAGAACAGGCAAACATATGTCAGAAAATCTGTGTATTTCTTCCAAATACAAACTAGGTCAACTCAGCACTTCTCACTTAAGGAAAAAATTACTGGGTTGATGCAGAAATGAATTAGATGGAATTTCATAATAAGAATTTACCACACAGTCATACAACGTGGTCATTATTTTCCTTCTGGTCTAAGTATTTATCAATGTTGGTACAAATGAAGAAAAGATAAATAACTATACTCTACCATTAATATCTGTTGGACTACCTAAACAACTTTGTTGTATGCATCTCATTTGCCATTAATGTTACAGTAAACTAGTTTACTGAAAAGACCACTAAGAAAAACCTAAAGTAAAATTTCTTCTGTATATGAAGTGAATTCTGGTTCCCAGTTCCTATTCACCAAGGGGAAAGAAAAAAAAACACCATCAACAAAAAAAAACAAATCTTCACACATACGTGCCCTGCTTCAGTTTACAAAGTCAAAACAGTTACCTGTGTGCAATCGGGGCTAGCCAAAACTATACCTCATATCCAAAATCCAGTTCCTGAAACTTTCACTTTTGAATCTAAGTAACTAGAAAAAGCAATTTTAAACAGCCTGATTATTTATGTGATAAAGATTCTCCCCCCTTTCAGCAAGAATAATGGTACACATCCAGGTACTGAGCTTTAGCATGACTTCCTCTACACTACAGAAGACAAAAACACAAGCTTCAGTAGATATCGTAGGAAGAGTAACTGTCTGTCATTGTACTTAGATAACACCTCTAATGAAAATTTAGAGTAATGTTTACTGACCATGGAACAAAGTTACCTCATTTTTTTCGTTCAGATGAAAAATATGTTTTTCTTTGACATAATAACAACATAAATCTAGTACTAGGAAAATAAACAATGCACTCAAATACAATAGTGTGGAAAAAAAGGTGTCTCATGGGTGAAAGAAAGAAAAAAAAAAATCAACCCAATACCTTTAGGACTAACAAATCATGGATGCCATCTTGAAGAGTGGTTCCATCCTCCTTCATTAGTCTTACGTAGGCCATTGCAAAATTCTTTTCTCCTTTATCTTTAGCTACAAAGCAAAACATTTTCAGTTGACTACCCATCAATGAATTAAAATTCACCAACGTAAAAATTCTGTACTTACACTCTTGAGATGACCTGTGTCTGAACATGAAGCGCAGGTGTATCCTTTGCATGTCTTCAATTGGGACTGCTACCTTTTGTAAAATCAGAAAATAATCTATAGAGTTATGGGGGGCGGGGACGGAAGGTCATGTCACATGTAATGAGCTCCTATTTTTTAATAAATAAGCATCACTTCTGCTAGCTCCATAATGCCTTTCATAGACCATTTAAAATTACTGAGCCTGATCACAGTAGCAAAGTGGTGACCGAGAAGCAATTATCTGTTAGACTTTGCTCAAAGTCTAGCCCACCAAAGAAATGAAGCACTGAACCCGGGGAGCTGAAGCACTCAGATCCTTGTACACTAGAAAATAAGTATACTGCAGTCTTACTACTTACCCTGTTAACGATATAGAATTATGCAACAACTCTGCACTATAAAACTTCTACATTTCATACACGTAAACTGATGAACAATTTAATAAACAGGTGGAAAAGGTATGAAAATTCTAGCAAAATAAATTAAGCATATGTTGATGATTAAATTCAGTTTCAAAGCCTGGAGTACAATTCCAGGAACTCGTTAGTACTTAATTCTTGAAGTAGCATACCTACTTATAACAAATATGCAACAACAGGCTAACCGCGTAAGAAATAGCACAAATTTTTATATTACCGAGTTCATAGCTCTAAAAGTTTAAAGACTTGTACTCCTTTGCGTTCATTCACAACTTCCCTTTACAAATCTTCCTGTGTAAGACTCCTTCACATGAACTATGCTTTTAAAAAGGATCTACTGTTAATGATTCCCTATAAAAGTTTGAATTACAAAATAATTTCAAAAAAGAAACTAATATAGTAAGGAAAAACTAGAATGAGCCAGTGTTTTCAAAACAAGAAATAAGCTTCTGCTTCAAATTACACTTCCATTCCCTCCCTGTGCCACCCAATCTCAGCAAGAACCTTAGTGTAATAACTGCAGGCTTGTCATCCATGGCAATGTAGTCTTAAATGGTTGTCTCCAAAAAAAGTCATGCTTGCTAGCAAGCCTGAGACATGCTATATAAGAACTACTTCTGGAAGCTTCTGGGCTTGATCTTCCTATCAAGGACATTAAAGCTAAATTAACTAATTATTGGTATACCTCTAAAGAAATTCAAGAGAGTTTTTTCTCTCTAAAATCATAATGGTTGGAGGGGTGTGTTTTGTTTTGGGGGCTTTTGATTTGTTTGTTTCTTTGTTTTGTTTTGTTTTTTAATCATGCAATTGAAGTCCCTCATCTCCATTGTTTCACCACAACAGAACAAATCCAGTATTTAATTTTTGGTGAGCCCTGTTAGGTCATAAGGTTACCTAAGATGACATAACTGTTTCGCTAAACAATCTCTTAACATCATTTTCTAGGACAAATTTTAAGCCTCAGTAACCATGTATCTCTAATAACTAATGTAAGACTACGGCTCCATCCTTCTAGCTGTATTCAGGACCAAGTTATTTTTCAGAAAAAAAAAAAAAGCTGATGCTGTGAAATTTTCTATATGCAGTACCAAGAAATGAAGATTAAAAAAGCAAGTAAAAAGTATTTACACCATACATACCTTTAACGTTTCCATCCAACGAGGCTGTTTGACCTGATAGTAAAGAACTGACCGATACTCACTCACGGGTTTGTCCCCTGCTCCCAAGCAAACAGCATTCTTACAAAAAGAAGGGAAGAAATAGTGTTTAGTGGCTCATTAATTTCTGTAAATTTTTTATGACTTCCGATAAACCAAACACAGCAGCAAGGTACCGTACAAGAACCTCCCCGGGAATCCCGCCCCCAGGCAGCAGCCACCGAGACCCGCGAAGCCATGGCGGCCGCAGACCTGCGCCCTCCCGCGCGCCGTTTCCCGCCTTCAGCCGCGCAGCCATGGCGCCCGCGGGCCCCACCACAGCGCCTTCACCGCGGCAGCCGGGAGCGGGGCTGGGCCCGGGTAAGCGCGCTGCTCCGCGCCTCTGCCTCCTCGGAGCCGCCGTGGCGGCTGGGGGCAGCGCAGAGGGCAGAGCTGCTGCCCCTGAGGCACCGCGGCCCCGGCCCAGGCCTGGCAGCCGAGACGAGCCTTTCCCCGGGTGAGGGGCCCCACCGCTCCCTCAGGGCCCTGCACAGCGCCAGCCCGGAGCCTTTGGGGGCTGGAGACGCTCCGTGAAAGGTACGGGTGCAGGACCTGCATAGATCATCCAGCCTGGAGACTTGTCTTTAACAAGCAGTTTGGCATTTGGATATGGCATAATAATGAACATGCCAACAGAGAGGAAGCGATAATATGAAGAAACTGTTTTTCCAAGCCTCTGAACGTAATGAAAATAAATATTTTCCGTAATTCTAATGGACCTACCAATAGATTGCATTTTACAAGGGTTATACAGCAGGCTCTAAGAAAAACTGAGTGAGCAACACATACAGACTTGATTTCTCTTCTCAGACTGAGGAACTTAACGAAGGCATCGTCTCAATTAGCAGAAGGAACACACAAAGTAAAAATAATCTATCTTAATTATTTCATTTATTTCTCCATTTACTTTAAGATACTCTATTCCAGCAGAATCTGAGAAGTGTTTGGCTGCATATCAGAGGTGACTTCCAAACTAAATCTTGTAGAAGCACTCTTGCATTTTTTTTTCAACATTTATAATTTCCCGTTCTCTAATGACTATCACAGCTAATACAGATACAACTTAAACTTTTGATCAAGTTCAAAATTTGTTGCAACTTAGGAATTCAGTTTGTTTAGTGAATCTGAAGAGCCTTGGCCTACATCATCTCTCCTAGCTGACTGCAGTTGACATGCAGAGTAACTGCTAATGCTGATTGATAATTAAAGAAGCAAGATCACTGACACCTTACCAGGCATCAGATATGAAACTCAAGTATATGAAAGAAGCAAACATATTAAATTCTCTACAGAAGGCACAGATTAAACTAACCCTCTATAGGCTACACTAACTGCTGCAAAGGTGCAATTTTCCTGCTGAAAGTTCAGTGAATTTTAGCAGTCAGTTTCAAACACCAGGATGCCTTGTGACAAGAACGGTGTGATGCGAATACCTGAAGATGCTTTGTAAGGTCTGGTCAGAGTCCTTTAACTACAGAAAGGTATGTCTCATCTAACTGAAGGGAGGTTTTGCACGGTTTATGCACCAACTTGTTTGAGTGTATTATGTGACATTCACTTGGAACAAAAAGCCTTTTACTTGCAACAGTAAATCTAGTGCTAGCTCTTCAACTGAAACTAGTTTGATACCTAAACAGGTCTAATGAGTTTCCTGTTTAGTGAACATAAACCTGTTTTGATTCATGGATAATTAGAAACATTGAAATTAATATGAATGCATGGCTTTGAAAGTTTATTGGTGTTAATTTATTTTTTGGAGGCTAAAAGGGAAAACCAGTTACTTTTGTTATTACTTGCATTCAACAGCATTTCAGTTAATTCCTCAAAATTGTTGCTTAAACTAAGAAGGATATATTACTCATAGAAAACAGGCATGTGTAAAACATGTATTTCAGGTCATAAACAAAGAGACAAATCCACTTTCTCCAAGTAGCTGGAGAAAGGATGCATGTGTAGACCTGAACATATATAATATCGGAATATTAGATCTGATGCATTGCAATAGGTTAATTTTTTGAAGGAATACTTCAGTATATGTATTTTAAGAATATTATCTGTGAGTAGACAGAACAGGTTGCTAAAGTTGGTTTCACAACAGACTTAACTTCTGTTCATGCAAATCCTGTGTTTCCATAGGTATAGGGAGTGTTTTGTAATCAGGGTTACCATTTGTTGTGTGGACCCTAAGCATTACAGGGGTTTAGAATTTTCTTCATTCAAGCTTTTAAGTTACATTTTAGGTCAAGCATTTAATTGTAGTTCATACACATATTTCAGCAAGTCATGAACCACAGTGAGTAACTCCATCTTTATTTTATCTCAAGAAGTATCATCATGATTTCACCCTCACGTGCATAGTACTGATTTACTGAACAGTATAAAGCTCAGAAAAGGTAAGGGCAAAAATCCCCCTCAATACTGAACTGGTGTTAAAACCCCTAAAGACAAGACAAAAATTCCTCAAAATTAAAACGGACAAGCAAAAAGACACTACAAGTATTTATGTTGCTTATGTGCAGTGTCCACACTCGTCTATTGTCACTGATTTAGTTATTTGCAATGTATTTCATTGAAGGAACAATGACACAGTCTTCCTGGCACAAATCAAGGGTTTTTTTATGTAGCAGAAATGGTACTTCTAACATTTTCATGTATAAATTATATTCCTTTGGGAATTTCCACAAGAAAAACCCTAGAGTATGAATGCAATAATTGTCAGAAGCAGCATTTGTTCCTTGGCACGCTAAAATAGGTCATTCAGTGTTATTTCTCATTACAGTGTTATGCAAGACATTTATAGGACTTTTGTAGATAAATCACTTTAAACATCATAAAACTTATCAATCACAAGATTGTGAAGTTGACACAAGTGGAGGAACTGCAAGTTTTTGTACAATGGTGTTTTAAAGAAATATATAAAAAGTTTAAACCTTACTTGTAAAATATAACTCATATTTCTATGTCCATTGTGCAGAAAAAAAAAGAAAACTTACTGGCATCACTTTTCCTTCTTCATCACAGACACACATTATCACTTCCACATTTCTTTGAGTTGTTTTATTATATTTATCAAAATCTCCATACAGCAATGTAATATAAATGTCATTTCTTATATCTCCTAAAAAAGAAATAGAAAGGTTGAAAATAAATTAACATCCTGTGAGAGCATAAGGTCAGCTGAGCTTCACCAGAGTACCTCTTTTCTGCAGTGAAACAGATAAAAACGGATTATTTTCCATCTGAACTTAAACGTTCAGCTCTGTTATTCTTAACTAAGAAGATACTGCGATGTGGTGTGGAACGAACCCAACGGGAGTCCTCAAAGTGACTTGAAGCAATTCTCGTCCTGCACTGACACCTGCTGGTGAGGTGACGGATGAGGCCACTACTGAATTTTCCCCAAATACACAGCTCTCTTTCTAGAGGGAGTTTCCTGTTTTAATTTTCTCCTGGGAGCAAATTAACATGACTTTTAAAATATAGAAATTAGATTTGAAGGGTTAGGGGGGGCTGGTGTTTGTTTGTTTTTAAAAAAGAAGCACTGCAGACAGTGACTTTAATTGGGAAAAAAAACATTTAAAAAAAATAAAATCTTGTAAACTCATATATTTATTATTATTAAAGGACAGTGATAAGTTACAAAACAAATAAGGTTAATTTAAAACTCAAGTAAGCATCCACCATAATCTACTTAGAAGACAAGAAAGCTATGTAAAAGGATCTGGGATTATCCCTCACTGTCTTGATTTTATTTTTCTGTTTAAGTATTAGAAAATACTTTCCAAGGGTTTCACTATTTTATATAAGCCGCTAATATTGGAACAAAACTTACCATGAAGAGCGAATTCTAAAGAACCTCTGAGTTACCCATTACAGAAGTAAATAAGGCTGCAGCTGATGCTCATTAACCTAGGGAATGAAAAAAAAATCCATTCCTATTATAAAACAAAGCACTTCCTACCTGGCATGATTATTTCAGGAAATCCTAGCTTTCTAGCAACAACTGTGGTTCTGTCTACAAGATGTGGATAGTCCTTCCTAGTTTGAATCACATCTCCAACAAGCATTTTCACAGTTACCCAGAGACCTAGTAAGAAAAAAAAAAGAAGGTTAAATTTATGGTAAGGGGGGGGAAAAAAAAAAAAAAAATCTTCAGATGATTGCCTCTTCTACTCGCCAAAATAGTCATGAGAATTCACTTCTACACTTCCTTTAGCTGAAAGTAGAAGCTCTATAATCCAAAACTGTAGCTACTGAAATTAGTAGCCTCTAAGATTCTGCAGCAAACTCGTGATTCTTCACTTCCAGCTTCAGAGTTGACCCACCTCCATGATGGTGCTACAGCTCTTACATAAAAGCCTTTCTCTAAAATGTAAACAATATAAAATGAAGTTCCACAAAAATACCTTGTTAATTAAAAACAAACAAACAAACAAACAAAAAAACAACAACAACCCAAACCAACAAAAAAAACCCCTACTTTACCTTGTCCACCACTGTCTCCTTTTGATGCAGTGACTTTGCTTAGGAGACTGTGTAAAAAGTCATTCTCTGCCACTACCCTGCAGGAGAAAAAGCAATGTCTGCTAGGAATTAAGTGCTAAATTTATCAAACACCATTCAGAACATAGATGACAAGCAGCCTAAGTCCTCTTTGCAGTACTTGACCTTATTATGAGACGTTCTGTAATTTCATCATCTCTCACTCTGAGTTGCAGACCGCGCACATTAAGCTTATGTGTACACTGAAGTGAAAAAGCTTAACAACTTCAGGAACGGCATTTTGAGACAGACTGACAGTATGAAAGCTCATCATTTTGTAGGAATGCACAACACTTGCATTCACCAGCATGCCAGTCCAGTCCACTTTCCCTGATAAACAGCCTGACAAATGAATGAACTTAGAGGTTTTTTTTAGCTACTTTTGAAATTAGAAACAAATTCTCACATAACGTGTTGGATCTAATTGTAAACGAGTGAAATAATTAACTAGTGTGTCATACTTGCGTCTTTCAAAGTTAAATTTATTCTCCATCGTACATAGCAGCAGTGCTATGTAGAATGCACAAATATGTTTCCAGTGAATACCAGTATAAATGCATTTGACCTGTGAGTACCGTATTTTTAGGCAGCTGATCTGGCATTTCCTTTGAAGACAGTTAGTGTGTGATAATTCAACTACTTTTTAATGGAAACCTGTTTTTTACTCGATTTTTATCAAATTAAAAAGAGAATCAAGCACATAAATTACTAGTTATCCATACTTGTAAAGCTTACTGTAGAGTATGCATAACTATTTAACTTGGGTTTTGTTAAATAGGACATGGTACCAGCTGTCTGAAGTGGCACGTTCGTCGAAATAATACATCCATTTAACATGCTATATAACCCTTGTCAAGTCTTAAATGCCTTTTAAAGTAATACTTAAATAATTACCATTATTACAACATAAAATTATTAAAAGGAAAAACTATTTTTTCTTGAAACAGTTCACAGATTGCTACAGCCAAAGAGATACAGAAATATATTTGTACATATAAAAAAAAATATATCTATGACTATCTTACGGGTGAAAGGGGATGAAATGCTGCTTTTCTTCATCACTTTCAGATTTTCTTTTTATGATATCTGTAATATCCATAACTACAAGAGTAAAAGAAAAAAAATTAAAACATATAATAGCATTGCAAAATATCTCCTCTTATCTATGAATAATGTACATTAATGTTCTTGTCACTCTAGGTAAATACAGATTTTTCACTAGCAAGCAGTGTAGCCAAATAGGGGCAGATTTGAGATTTGTGGGGTAGAACATTTAGTGCACAATCCACGCTACAAACATGACATTATGGAAAGGAAGAATTATTTCAGACTAGTTTTGGTCTAATCCTGCAAATAGAGGTATGAGTGCATTGGTGGTGCTCTTGAGACAAAATAATTTGGTTTATTTTATCTGGAATTAATTCTATACTCTAGTGCTGTGCTTTAGTTTGCACTGCATAGCAGTAACCATGAATTACTGGGAAATTAAATTGAAAAGCACATTTCTGACCTGAACTAAAATGCTAATGCAGGTGCAATCTTTACAGACTTAAAAATTAAATATGGAAGATAGTTGATATAGCTATTTTGTGTTCTGACAAGTCTTAATCAGATTCTACAGTCCAGGGTTGGTAAGTATCACTTGGGTCCTGTTTCAGATATGGCACAGGAGACGTCCTTTACCTGCCACTCCAAAAGGCCGCCGTAGTCCTTGCGTGTATTTCTTTGAGTTACTGTCTTTGAGATCCATCCTTCCAACTCGGACTATTTGACAAACTAAATAAATTTTGTCTCTGCTAAGGTCTTTATTTCCAAGATCCTAAGATACAAACAAGAAAGAATTGAGATATTACTTGGGGAAGAATCATGTTGTGAAATTTAAACAGGATCTCCCATAATAAATAGAGTCTCAGTAATCAATGGAGGAAAAAAGAAAAACCAAAATAAAAACCCCACTGAGCCCACAGAAAGGACAAAAAAAACCTCACAGTTTAAAGTTAGAAGAAAATATAAGGTAAGATAAATAGAGAAAATAGTAGGAATCAAGAGGTACAGCAGATTTAAAAAAATATATAAAGTAATCAGTTAATTTATGAGATGGCAAATTTTCTGAAGGGACATTGAAGCATTGTCACTGCCTTAAAGCACTCAATGACTAGTCATCTTGCCCTGTTTCTAGGATTGCTTCTGCTTCCTTCTTCCTCTTGCTCAATCTTCAGGAGTTCTGATAGTGACCACAGAGAAGGGACAATCTGACTTGCAAATATGAAGAAAGGTAAACTGGAAAACACTTACTGTGAACACTACTTTAAGATTGTTGAGCATATCGATTTCCTTTGGAAAGCCTCTACTCCCCCATCTCACCAAGTAGTTCTCACTGTTTTGAAGATAAATATTTTACTGTCATGTAGTTTAAAAATTCTTCCCTTTCACAGTACATTAAAAACCACAGAGCATAACAAAGGTTGCATAACAGGCAATAGCCTGTGGTGATTGTTTAAATCTAATACCAGACTAAAAAGACAGGAAGAGTGCTATGCAAAACGTCATCAGTAAGTTTTGAAAAACAACTTGAACTTAAGACAGAATGGCACATGTTTTGGACGAAACACTACCATCATCATAGTCTGTTTGATGGGAATACTCAACAGATCTTAATCTATCTCTAAATTCATAAGTTACTCCCATTTTGTCCCCTTCCGCACCTCCCGTTTCGGCACTTTACTCCAGACACCACAACATTCCCCATCAAGAATAATCTCTTAACTTTAAAATGGTCTCAGGCTTCTTCAAAATTCTGAAATGTTCAGTCTAGGAATTAATTCATCAAAATATTTGAGGTGTCTTACCTCAAATTCTTTAGCAGCTGCCAACTTCTAGATCTGTCTTCCCTGTCCTTTTGGTTTCCTTCCTTTTATTTATATATTCTCAACATGTTGGCAACTATTTTACTTCATTTTGGCTAGCTGCTTTTGCTACTCATTTGCAATTAAAAAAAAAAAAAGCTTACCTTATAATTGTTAATTTCTGTGGATCATATAGCGACATAAAGAGTTCTGCATCCTCTCCAATTCGGCAAACAAAATTCCGCACAAAAACATACAAGCTGTGGGTGGGAGATGAAGACATTCGGGAGTACGATGCGTAATCTGGTTGATCCTTTGACTACTCAGAAGAAGGAAAATCATTAGCTAGATCCATGAATTAAAATGATAGAATACTAAAAGCAGCTTCAATTTTTATAACGTGTAACAGTTAATCTTGGAAAAAAAAAATCACAGAAAGTGTGGATAAAAATATTTCCTTCCAGCAAATAAGCATTACCCTGTATATTCCTCTGAAAGACATTGCTTAGTAACACAGACATGACTAGCAAATAAGTTTCTGACCCTCGGCAATGCTTCACCACTGTATTGACATCCTTTACTACGAAGCTAGAAAGTTAGCAGGTGTTGTGGTTTTGTTTAGTGAGGGGGGGCCTAAGGTGGCAGCTTCTGTAGGAAACTGCTAGAAGTTGTTTCCCCTTTGTTCAGTGGACTTGGCCGGGCCTAGGGCGGACCTGCTGCTGGCCAAGGCCGAGCCGATTGGTAGCAGAATGTTCCGTGATAACACCTCTGTGATAATGTATTTAAGAAGGGGAAAACAGAAGGAAAAAAAAAAAAAAAAAAAAA
>JAAGAY010003184.1:20872-36948 GCA_011801015.1 Ardeotis arabs
TAAAGGAATTACATGAAATTTAAGCAATTTTTATGGGGATAGGGAATTATTTTTGGTTCATTTAATTGTGCGGTTTTAAAATTCCTTAATTAAGTGTCATCAAGAGAAAATATTATAGAAGCAATTTACTTCTGCATAAGATACTGATGAGAGCATGCCAATAACAACAATGTTTTATTGTGGTAGTAATAGATTTAAGAGTAAAGTGAGAGAACGCATAGAATTCACTAAAGCAGTTCCAGAGTCATCCACTGAAACAAGAAAAGTTTTAATTGTTGACTTTAACAAGAGGAATACTAAGAAGTGACATGTTCCAGAAAATAAATTAATGAGGAAAATCTACACCATATTCAAGATTTCTTTGCCCTAACAGAGAAAAAGCAAAATCTAATGGTTGGGATCCTGGAGCAGTCAGTGCAAGGTGTTGAAACAGGTTGTTATTCTTCAGAAGAGACTACTCAGGTACCGGAGAATTCACCATCTTTTAGTGTTTCTCCAGTCAACACTTCATGAAATTTTGGCCATCAGACTTCGGTTAAACAAATCACTAGAATCAGTAGGGATTAATGTCAGGTTATAACATGCAAAATATCTACAGGTACACAAATATAAAAATTAGCCTTCTATGCTTCAAAAATCAGATTTGATCTCTCAGAGCCTTGTAGTCCAAGGTCAAGTATAATATTATAAGAAAAGTGGTCTCTGTGTAAAGAATGGATGACTCATACAAAAATATTTCAGGTCCAATTGAAGTAAAAAGATAATTTTTAAAAATCATTAATAACTTCTACATTTTTATATTGTAGCCATTACACTGTAGGCATTACAGGCATATGCAAAAGACCACTGTGATTACAGATTGCTCACTTACAAGGCACACAGATGCTGATACAGTGGCCGTTTTGACTAATGCCTCCAAATTCATTGCCCTTTTATGCGTTGGTAAAAGTGTTCACAGGAAAAAACAGTTTTCTCCAAGACAGAAAAAAAAATTCTTTAAAATATGTAAAATTAAGATGCTGAAAGTAAAATTACTTCTTGAAATTGCCCATTGTTAACAGCTACGCACTCCCAGTAACCCTTGAACAACTTTTGTTCTAGCATTCCAAGAACATGGGGAATCTTCTTCAAATGTATCTTAGTTATGTTTTATACGCCTTTCTTGAAACTTGTCAACTCTACAAAGAACAATTAAGAAAAATTTATAATGTACAGGATACTCAAGGTTGAAACTAAAGGCATGAAGTTACATCACTCCTCAGCACTAAGTCAGCCTTTTACTTTAGAGCCATTGAAGAAAATGGTAATCATCTAAACAGTGATGAAGTAGTAATTTCTTGAATCCTCACAGATCCTGCCCTGCATCTAAGAGAAGACACTAATTTGAACAAGGTCTCCTATGTATAAATAGGACTAATTAACAGACCACACACAGCATACAAAAATGTCATACCACATAGAGCTGTTTCCAGATACTTCCCCATTCCCAGAGAGTAGTGGTAACTTCTTGAACTAAAGGAATTTCAGCAGGTATTATATTTTCTGTATGTCTAGCAAAGAGAAGAAAAATTAACAAAGTGAAAAAGAGTACCCGAGTTTCATGTGTTTATATTACAGTTATTGTGTTTAAGGCATATAAATGCCTTAAAAGTCATTCATAGAATCATAGAATGGTTAGGGTTGGAAGGGACCTTTAAAGGCCATCCAGTCCAACCCCCCTGCAAGGAGCAGGGACATCTCCAACCAGATCAGGTTGCTCAGAGCCTCATCCAGCCTGGCCTGGAATGTTTCCAGGGATGGGGCATCCACCACCTCTCTGGGAAACCTGCGCCAGTGTTCTACTACCCTCATTGTAAACATTTTTTTCTGTAAAAATTCTTTAGCAGACAAAATCCTTAATGTTATAAAACAATTAAATTCAGTACCTTTTCTTTTCAACAGTAACTTCCTTTATGTGGATGAAAGATTTAGGAAATATTCCCTGTTGAAGAAGGAAAAAAAAAAATCCACTCTTATTCTCCAAGAACATTTAAGTAACAAATGAGAGCTCTCCAAAACCCACTTGTAACAAATTTGCTGCATAAGATGGTAACTATGAACATAAAGTAATTTCCAAATTAACTGCTGTCTATCTAGTTTTCTGTCCAGATAGATGCATTTCCATTTGACAGACAAATAATAGAAGTTTTGACACATGCTTTTCTGCAAACATAGAATGCACAGGATTACGTTTCTTCATAAAAACCATCTTCCACCCCCCTGCCCCTATCTACACCCCCAGAAAACAGTACATGCAGTCTAAATTCAGTAAAGAAACTTTTTCTCTGTGCATCAGCTCATACGTAAAGCAGTCTGATTTATATATCAGCTTGATTATCAAACTAAAGGATACTGATGCAGGATCAATGCATCTAGTGAAAGAAATATTGATATACAGAGGAAATCACTTAGGATTAATAGCAAAATGGCCATTGACATGAAGCATAATAAACTCAAAGTTTACTTTGAAGCACAAGAGTCAAGAACCCTGCATAAGTCTAAAATTGCTTTAAAAAAAATATTTCATTTGCAATGCACAAAGAAGGGAGACATTTAGTAAAGCCATAAATTCAGGCCTTCTAGATGTATGTGACACCACTGCAATTGAGATTATGGTCTCATCTTGCACTACTTAGGGCCACGCAGTAAGAGGCCTGGGCAAGATGTAGCAAAGGAGGCACCAGATTTCGTTACATTCTGAACATTTATTTTTAACTGACCTCTGTAGACAAAATGGTCACCAAAGAAAATGGTCTAATATGATTTGTCCTTGCTTTACAGCAGCTGAAATGTTTTAAGTCATCATAAAACAATGTTTGACCATTGATCTGTCCGTGACAACCCTCATATTAACTAGCAAATCTAGTCTTGGTAATTAAGCTAGGTTCTTCTTGGATTCTTCCCTGTTCAGTAACTGACATCCATATGTGGTACTTCACAAAGCCTTTCTCTCAATAAGATTTCAGCTTTTATAGCAATTTTCTTTTAGCATTCAATCTTAATCAGAACACAATCATGTCTTATCACTTCCACAGTTTTTCATTAAGATTTACGTTCAAAAGAGTCCGCGAAGAAGCAAAGTAAAAGAAGGTGGTTCCATTAATAGTAAATATAGTAAAATCTTAGTACATAGAATTAATAATACTACTTAAAACATGTTATACATGTTGATCTTGATGGTGCCATTTAGCAATATTAAGAATTAGTTAAAAGGAAGTGGTTAATTCTCATAGATATATTTATTAAATTAAATTAAAAATACTCTAATGAGAACGAATAGCATGATCTTACCTCTGATCTTTTATGTCTTACTAAATAACCCTTGTACCAATCTAAAAGGAAAAAGAGTGCACTTAGTATGACAGAATGTATGCATTAAAAAGCATATAGTAAAGTCATGTTTTTTCTTTCATATAAGAATAACAAGCATAGTATGTTTAAAAATTAATAGTTACTTCAAAAATACATAGATGAAAGAAAAGTGAGTATCAGGAAGCATATTTAGCACGACTTGCACATTAGCAAGTATGATTATCTTCCCATAGTACAGATAATCTTACAGAGTTTAACACTCCCACACTCAGGTAGGATAAGCAATTTCATAATGAGACACGTAACACGTATGTGTCTCGACCAAGATCACTCATAAAACTGGATAGCCCATTAAGCTCTTCTGATTACGTTTTAGGTGTAACGTTAATCCAATACAGTACAGGGCTGTTAGATATCCAAATTCCGTGAATGTAAGAGTAACCCATCTTTTCTGCTGTAAGAGATTACAGCTTTTAGACCTAACTCAAAAACATGGCTTCATTGTGTAGAGTTTAAGTTAGAACCCCAAAAAATGAAGGGCTCTTATGGGGCTCCTGCTCCATTCATAACCAGAAACCCCTTCTGAAAGTATAAAGTGCAGTATTGCAGTAGTGGTAATTAAAATGCTGATTTAGACTTTGTTCCATCTATGCCCCAGGTAAGTCACAACGAGCTTCTAAAAAAGAACTTAAAAGAGTTCAGTCTTACTAAATTACAGCAGAAGCCACATCCACTGTGCACACATTCCAGCATCAAACACTACCCACACAGCAATAGCATTCAACTCTGTTGAATACTTCTTCTATTTCACCCCAAAGAAAGCATTTTATTACTAAAAGCATACATTATCTGACTATAATTTCATGAACAGATATCTTCCCTAGCACCTTTTCTCTCGCACCATTTCTATCACAGCACAGATATTTCAGTCATGCAAGCAAAAAAAAAAAAAAAAAAAAAAAAAAAATCCCAAACCCCAACGGATACTGAGAAAGGCGATGTTAAAAGTCTCAGGAGAATCACTGACCTCAAGGGGAGATTCAGAACAGATTTTTTTCAGGTTTTTCAGCACTATAATTTTTTTTTTACAGTATCTTCTCAACAATACAAGTTCCACCTTACTTCTAAAATTGAGTTATTTGTGCGTAGTCTCCAACTTACAGTCAAATGTGTAAAATATATTTCATCCCGTTTGCTGTGACTGCACATGTATGTTCTATGCATATATTTTTGGTATGCAAAACAAACTAAAATAGCACATAAAATAAGTGCAGGAAAAAAAAAACTGTTACTACCAGTTACTCTTCAGCTGCAGCCAGCAGCATGTTTTTAAGATATCTGGTAAAAGATGAACTTCCTCACTTGCATGACAGAAAAGATTCCACTTCTTTATTGACAAACATATTTCATAAAGCAAGCCATGACATAGTGTGTTAATGGTAGAGGACTGAGAAAATACTTCTAGATAAAAAAAAAAATAAACCCAGAAGATGACCACTCAGCTTGCTAGGCTGGGCTGAAAACCTGACAACCAATGTACCACAGGAGTCAGAAACCTGAAATGTTGTTTCTGCAGTTAACAGAGACAATCTAAGGATAAGGATAGTTTGGTTTTGCCAATGTATATTTCCTTAGACAAAATGTTTAGAATAGAGACTTAAAAAATTATGCAGGCCTTTGATTTTTTTCTAAGAGGACATGAATCATTACTCATGACTGAGATGCATCTGGTGACTAATAGTCTAACGAGTGACATCAGTGTTCTCACTGATGCTTAGAGATACTGAATTTATCTTAAAAAGAGAAGGAAAAAAACCTAATATGCTTCTGTGCTCCAAAACACTGCAGGTATGGTTTCTCAGATGCTCTTCTCTCAAATGCCATGTTGTTTCCATGCAAAACAACCTAGAGCTCTATGAAGTGTAATGGGCTGGGTTCAGTGTCTTTCAACACTGAGCTGTCTCTGTAACTGCATAATGCAGCAGTTGGCCTCTCCCTTTAACATAACTACAGTTAATAAGGGACAACTGACAGACAGTGGAAGTAGGTTGAGCAAGATAATTTTACAATACATTTTGCAAAGCTTGAAGCACTTGATTATTTTTTTAAACGCTTACCTGGTCAAGAACATTGCTACAGGTTCAAAATAAATTACTATTACAATGACATTTGTGGATAATTAACTGTTAAGTTAGTGATAATAATTGCACCCTTGATGCTTTATACTAATAAAACCTTAAGTAGTTCTGGCAGACTTGGGAGGCAATTCAGCAAGATGGAGAAGGTACAGATCAAATCAGTATGGAGGAATATGCAATCACTACAGTACTAACAGTAAATTCAGCTTCACAAATGCACAAAATTTTGTGTTCGCTTATTTTTTCATTGCTTGTGCTTATTTTACACTTACGCTAGTTGGTCAGATATCTCCACAAACCAACTACATCAGTTCGGATCAGCATATTGGCTCTCTATTTTGCATGACATAACTTGGATTTCTGCTCTTCAGCATGTTCAATTAGTTGCATGGTTTTCAGAAATGTTGCTATCATGCTGACCTATAGACTACTTTTACATAGTAGGTTACCGTCTTATACCATAGGATGACTAGAGTGCTGAATATCTCCTAGCAATAAGTATTTACTTTAGAGGC
The DNA here is from genome assembly GCA_011801015.1 of Ardeotis arabs. Lineage (NCBI taxonomy): Eukaryota > Metazoa > Chordata > Aves > Otidiformes > Otididae > Ardeotis > Ardeotis arabs. The sequence goes on from JAAGAY010003184.1 coordinate 26,877, forward strand.
AAAAATGTACTCCGTTAAAACTTCAGTCAAATCTAATGTAACTTCCGTCAGGTGTATTACAAGCTGGCATGAACTTCACATACTCTGCGTTCACCTTGATGACTTCCTTGTTTGGTAATGGCTTCCCAAAAAACCACATGTACTCTAACATTTCTCATTTTGGCTCTCCAAAAATGAACACGTTCCTTCTCAAAATAGAACACCACTACTGACACAAATAAGAGCATTAGACAACCACTTATGTAACACGGGGACTTGCTGTGAAGTAAAAGGATTAAACTTATCCACACAGAAACGTATAGTCTGAGGGCAACTGACTTACCCTCACAGGACTCCAAGATATGGACCACATCACCAATCTGCAGAGGTAGTTGTTGTATTCCTGTGCCTTTGAAATTGTATATAGCTGAAAAATTAAAGAATGAAAATACTGTTTTTCAGTACAGCCGTGCACTGCAGTTAAACTGAAAAATACACGAGGTTATTAAGATTCTGATGCTAGAATAAATACGCTAGATAAATAAACAAACAGAACCATAGTTTTATCAACAAGTTTTATCAGTTACCAATTACTTATTCTCTTTGCTTCTGAAAATGCAAATGTGTTGAAAATGGCCAGTGCTGGAAGCAAAGAAAACCAGCATATGCATGAAAACAAGGTATTTATAATAACTGCTCTGCATAGGATTTAACAGCACCTATTTAGATTCAGATCTTCAAAACATACATGTTTCTTGTGCTAGAGAATTGTTAGCCTACTGCTCTGACTAAGAATTTAAGTGCACAGTTTACAGAAAGTTATGCTAACAGGTGAAAAGGGGAGCAGACACACATCTGAAAACTGAATTTACTGAATTCTTTCCTGGGTTTAGATACTTCATCTTAACATGAAACTGTGTTTCTTATGGAAACAGTGGAAAGTTTCGTAACCGTCTGTATTTCATAAATCTGAAAAGAACACAGGAGCAGCGGATTTTAAGAGCGTTCTAATCAGAAGCTTATCTATATGTGGTTAAGAAACAACCAAGTTTCAGAAAGAATTCAAGAAAATAAGCTGCTTTACTAGTTCTTAGGTTCTAGGGCTACAGGATGTGGGCTGCCATCGTAAGCATTTGTTTCTGTATTTCTTTTCTTCGTGGGCTTGGTTATAGACTTTTACAAGAGCATAACAGAGTAGGAGTGGTTATTGAAGCTGATATCATGCAGGAAAACTAATTAAAATACGTAAGCCTGAAACGACAATTAAACTATGCAAGTAGGAACGGTACACCAGCTAATAACTGTTAACTCCATTGTGCAGTACAGCTAAGAGTCAGCAAGGTTTTCTTCCTTTTCTCATGACAGTGTCCCCATCCATCCACACATACAGAGCATCCAAACTCGCAGTATTTTGGACTAGGGGAAAGCTGATCTAGAAAGCTGAGCCTACCTTCAGTATATTTGTACTTTCCTTCTGCTCCCCCCTCCAGGCTTCTAAAGCAGGATATTCATTTCTACTAGGCCAAGATCATAGAATCATAGAATGGTTAGAGTTGGAAGGGACCTTCAAAGGTCATCTAGTCCAACACCCCTGCAAGGAGCAGGGACATCCCTCACTAGATCAGGTTGCTCAGACACATTTTACTTAAACGTTTTACTTAAAATTATCTTTAAATTCTCAAATTTAATTGCCTTTCATGAAAAAGCTTAAGGTAGGAGTCAAGAGCTAAACAAATAAATCCTCTTCATTTTTTCAAGTATTCAATAATTTGTGTTTCTTCTTTGTTTTGCCATCATTATATTTCTGGAACAGAAATTAAAATGAATTTCAAATTTAGAGGCTTACGGAACAAAAAACAAGTTGGGGGTTTGTTGTTTGTTTGTTTGTTGGGGTTTTTTTGACATGAAGAGGCCTTCATACCCAACTCCTCCTGGTTGGGTAGAATCGTTAAACATAAGGGAGGAGAAAAAAACAGAAAAAAAAAAAATCTAACTTTGAAGTGAGGCTCAGCATCCAGATCCAGCCATTTATTGAATAAAAGCTTGAGAACACTTCCTCAGTGATCCTCAGAGAACCATCTTAGCTCAACACAAAGTTGGAGTAGTAGATGTTTATAGCAGACGTGTAGTTATGTTCTGACTGGCTTCCTTTTGTTAGTCTTGACACAGATTTCAAGAAATGGAAGATGGCAAACAACCCTCCTAAGTTATCGGGACATTTAGAGATGTTTCCATCAGAGCATTTTGGGGTGGGCCGGGTATGGGATGTGCGTGCTTTTACTGTTTCCCTGAAATGTCCATACAGATTAAGATTACTATTGCCTAGCATATACTTTCTATTTCAAAATACGCACTGCTCCACCCACAGTTCTGTTTGTCTCAGAATATAGATGCAAATTACTGAGTCATATATTCACAATGCATATTGGCTTTGCTCTCTTAAAAATTCATTTAACAGCAATTAAAGTATTGAAAAGTGCAGTAACAAACTGACGAGAGGAAGTGGCTCTGTCAGCCAAGACTTTTCTAAATGAGTAAGCGGAAGTTTAATGAGAGAGATTTTACTGTAGAATTTGGATTGGTTTTTAGGATGAGTTTAACAAATTCCTTTATAAAGTTTTAAGCTCTAAAGCTATCCAGACATTTTATGATAAGAAATTATCTCACATATACCATTGCAAAAAAATCTATAAACAATCCAACTACCTAATACCATCAGTTCCCTTTCCTCCATCCTCTGTCGCGATCTTTGGGATTGTGTGTGTGTGGTTTTGTGCTCACAAACACCTATTTCATTTATTTTGCTCTTCAAAAATAGTACATGAAAAACCTGTATGTATGCACTCCCTGGCATTCTCTATCCCAGCCATAAATATAAAAGGAGACTGTACCCTCAAGGCACAGAGCGGGGCCTGCTTGAAGACTCCAACATTCATTCTCACTCCCAATAGCAAGTACTGACTCAGAAGCAACTGATGTCATGGCAGTCAGATTAGCGGGAGGCATATGCCCTCCTCAGCAGCCAGCATCAGGCTAAGATGTTCCCGTCAACAGCATATCCGTGCACAGATGCTGTCAGATCCTCCCAGAATGGCACAGAATACTCCGGAACTCCAGCCTTAAGGCAGTGTTCCTAAATATGGACTTCAGGGTTCTTTAAGGATCCAGTTAGCAAATTTCTCCCTGCATCAGCAAAGAATACAAGAGCCCAATCTTTTTAGAGCTTGCCTTAACCTCAGTGGTAATTTTATAGCAGGACACACACACGACACACAGAAAAACAAACAAATAAAACCAGTGCAAAACCCCCTTCGATTCCAGGTGGGTTTTTTAGCTCCCTCAGGAGCTGGACTGAAAGTCAGCATACCACAACAACAAAGTTGCTTTAGAAAGCAAACCTAAAAAATAGCAGACCAAACTGCTAACATGAAAGATTTTTCAAACTGAACTCTGCTCAAGCACAAGTGGGCTTTCAGTTGTGTCTCAACAAGATGGAAGTGGCTCCCAGGAAGCATACCCAAAGAATCCTTTCTTGTCCAGCCGAACAATACATGCTGTCGAGACAGTTACTCTAAGAACCTTCCGTGTCTAATTCTGCTGTCTCTCCCACCCCTTCAGCCACCCAGAGCATAAATGAAGACATTACCAGTGTCCATCCCAGCAGCAAAAAAAAAAGAGAACAAAGGCTGAAGATAATTCTTGTTTCCCTTGAATTCCTGTGTATTTATTCAAACCAGAGCTGCATGTATTGTATCCAACATTCCCCCCCACTAGGTTTGTACGTGTGTGCTGTTGAATATATGCGTGGCTATGAAGCCTGGTTTACCAAGCCACATAGGTATGTACATGTTTTACAAAGTAAAGTAATGAAAATCTGTAGAGGACATTTCTCTTAACATTCCAAGGCACAAGGTAAATGAAAGAGTCACTCTTCCTTTAGAGTAGGATTCCTGTTAAAGTACAAATTCAAACAACCACAGATTGAGACAGGAGCACAGCTAACATTCTATAATTTAAATTATACATCCTCTATTTAGAAGGTAAGTGAGGAAAAAACCAAAAACACCATGCTTTGAACTTTGTTTGGGAACATTCACACACAGAACACTCTAGAAACCTCACAGTAATCCAAGTAACAGAATTTCTTCCTCAAAAAGCTAGATTTCCTCAGTAATTGTGTACTTTAAATACCCAGATTCTTCCTGTTCACATGACTAGACTGTAGGCTAATGCAAGATGGGAATGGTGAGCAAGGGAAATCCCACAGATCTGCAACACTGAAGCCATTTATTATCCTCATCTTCCTACCTGCCTTTCCTGCCTGTTTTGCTCCGTGAGAAGTCCCTGCCCTGTTCTTTATAACAAACACAAACATTATGTTGTTTCAGGTTTGAGGCTCACCTTTAAGTAACAAGTCTTGTTTCAAGTTGGTTTCCTTGGCTACTTCCCACTCTTCCACTTGTAGAATTTGAAAAACATTTCCTAGGTGTAGCTTTGCTGAACCAGCTTTTAATTTCATTTTACCATAATAGCAGGACTATCTAAAATGATTTCTATGTAATAACTCATTAAGTGTTTTGCATATTCAAGCAATTTCTGATGAATAGAATCCTGTTCCGTTTTATTTTTGAAATATTACAGCTCTATTTTTTATGAGTATTAATGTATAAAGTAGTACGTCCTTCCCTTACAGATCAATTCTCTGTGTTCAGCTACCATTTTCTTCTCACGAAAACAAGGTGAAATTACTCATCAAGGACACTGACAAAGCTCATGTGAAAATATTATGCAGTTCTAACAGGGTTTCTTGACTTCTGCAAAGAAACCTATAAAATTTGTTTTCCAGTATTCTGAGTTACAGATCTCTTAAATCTCACAGACCAAGTGTGCTGTAGTGAACATGACATGGACGCAGTTCTAATGAATTATTTCACAGGTCAGAGACATGTACCAAAGCTCAAGGTGGGTAAGAAGCTAATTTAATTTATTGCAAGTCATGCTCAAAGGGTAACTCTGCAGTTCTCAGAGAAGAAGCTGTTACCTCAGATAATAATTGAATACAGATTTCTTCACATGCGTAACCTTGGGGCCAGATGGAGGTTTTAGTGGACTTAAGTGACTTATTTTCCTCCTTAAACACAATAAAACCAGTATGGATTATAAGAACCAGGAATTATAACATACCCAACTAGTTATATGAAGATACTGTTTCTGACTTTACCTTTTCTATGAAAAGGTCTGGTCATTTTTCTTAGAAGTCTTTGTGAAGAACAGAGTATTTAGCCATGCTTTTTGCTTTTCATGAGAGATTGTGTATAAGAGATGCCTTTCTCAGCTTTGTCTTCATCTTACTTCAGTTTGCCTTTTGCAGTGAGCTGTACTTCAGGGGACTGTTGATTTTTCCCACAGAGCTAGAACAGTCTGTTGTGTTCAGGGGTTGTATTTTCATGGCGTAGGCAACTTACCCTGAAGAAAGCTCTGCCTCCCTTACAGCTCAATCTATGTAGATTTCAGATATGTAAAGTAATTTTCAGAGTTCTTCAGGAGATGAAATCAGACATGCCAGTCACGGCCCTCTGCACTCAGGCTGAGCATATGCTTTTCTACAGTGACGAAGTCGTCACTCGCTCCTCTCCTCCCCCAACACATGCTTCAAGTCGACAAATACCCATTTTCAGAGTCAGCAGTACAGGAGTAAGTCTGACACTTGAATTTAGCATGCCAACATACTATTTCGCCAGCTTGTAACTTTTTCACACGTGTGATAGCTTCCTCAAGGTCTGAGCAGATTTCAAACACTTTTTCATCTTGCACAGTGCTAGGAAACTCATACTGAAACCACTAGCCTGCCATGGCCTTTCTCATACCGTCCATAAAAGTAGCACACATTTATGCTGTGAGTGCTTCAAGACTAAGAACAAGCTTTACGTGTAAAATCAGGAGTATGGTTTCAAGTGCAAAGCAGAGTATCAGCAATCTGGGGTATCCTAGTTAAGTAAAAGACAAAAGTGGGCACCTAGCCTGCATTCTAGCAGAATGTGAGCCAACAGCTTGGCTAAGAAAAGGAAGTCCTGGGTATAAGCTACAGCTTATTGAATTTGTAGTTAACTATACCTTAAAGCAATTATACAAAAACAGAAATGCAACACTCCCTACTGAAGACAACCTACAAGAAACAGTCACATGTATAAGTGCTTATATAACTAGCATACTGTTGTTGTTGGAAGGTTGGTTGACTGTTGTTCTCATTTTCCCTATTCTGCTTTGCAACAGACTAAATGGCAGACACTGCTACGCTTATGATTTTTTACATACAAGTATAAGAAGTCTTAACAGAAAAATCTTTAAGCTGGGAAATGGACTTACATGGGGTGGGTGGAGAAGCAACAAGTGATGTTGCTATTACCACACGTGCTGACACAGCTTGCACAGATTCTCTTTTAGCTCAAAATCCCATAGGTGCTCGTAGCCTAGAGCAGCAGGGAGCAAGCACAGGGTAAAGGCAGTACCACCAGGTCTGCAGCGTCAGTTCCTCCCAGTGACAGACTCTAGATATTAAGTGATGACATTCGGGTTTGGGCTTCCCATTGGAAAGCACAGCCATCCCTACCCCTCCCCAAGGAGCAGTTCAATATGCATGAGGACATATCAGAAACTATTTGTAGAGCAGTGCAATCATTGGTTATGGCCGTGGTAACTACAGTAGAGGGAATGTATATTCAAAGTACACCTGACAATGTTAACCAGCTACTGTTATTTTCCAGCTTTGAAATGCTTTATGTCAGGTATTCTTTAAGGTTGGATATCTGCAGCTACAAATTTTACTAACTAAATGTATTTACCCTAAGACTCACAGCCATAAAACTTAAGGAATTATTTCTATAAACAGTAGGCCTGATCTCAGTTGGCCTGTTGTTAGTCCTGCAAGGTTGTACAGCCTTTGTCCTTGAGCAAATTACTTCATGGCTAAGCAGGTTTATAGGGTTTTTTTTTTTTTTATGTATACAACGGAAAAGCTATCATCTTTGAGAATTACCAGAGTGTAAAGCAGAGGTCCATCTGCTGCTTCACAAACTGGATACGTGGCTTTCTTTGCCAATTTAAAGGAAATTTATCAAAGCTTTAATAAATTTGTTGTTTGCTTTTAAACGCTAGCAAAGTTCCTTAAAGATCTAGTTAATCAATTGCACCATTTCCTATTTGGTACGCTTGATAATCCTTTCCCATTATTCCTACTCTCTGTAGATGTCTTTTAGTCAAATAGTGGCTGTTTGCTTCTTTGAGCTAATCTCAGCAGGTCAAGTGCTAACTGGCTTTTTCTTAATTAGCAGCAGGAAATGAATCATAAAAACTTGCAAATTAAAAGAAAGATTGAGTTTTATTTTGCCCTCATCTTCACTGTTCCTGACACAAAACTACCAGACATCCTAAATGCTTCTATGACAGCAAGTTCGTCTTTCAGTGAGTTCTAACCCCTGGGCACAAGTTACAGATCACTGTGTTGACACCTGGGAACTTCCCAAGCCTCAGGAGTCCTCAGCCACATGGTATTCAGTGAAGTGATGAACATGCATAATCCAAATGTGTTTTCAGCACACGAGCACACAATCAGACTTCTTAGGTTAACAGGCCTTTATAAAGAAATCCGCTCTGTGTTGTAAACCCAACTAACCAGACTGAAGGAGACAACAGCCTTATCAGGGAGATGGGCGAGAGAAGGAGAAGCAATATTTCTAGCAAACCACATTTCAGAAAGCAGTGCCTGCGCATAGTAGCGATTGCACTGATACCACTCTGAGCTGCACATAGCACATACCCACTCTAAAATGAGAGTGCTGTAGTTGTTCGAGCTGAGAGCACTGGTCCACTGCCAGATCAAATAAACTCTAGTCCTGATTTTAAAAAACTCGTGAATTTATGTTGTCTCTATGGCAGTTTAAGCTTAACAGTAATAAAATACTGCCATTAAATGTTATTTTCTATTATTTGCTTTCTTTTTATGCACTAAAATAAAGTGTTCATGTTAAGTGATTCAGTTAAAAGCTTACAATTTTGAAATAAATATTCTTAGATCAGAAGTAGACAAGACTACTTCTATACAGGATTGCACATTCTGAATAGTGTATTTCACATCAAATAGTGCAGTGGATTGTTCAATCAAAATCCATTGTAGTCTTCATGAAAACAAACATTACAGGATTGTTATTAGTTTATGAAGTAATATGTTTCACAAGATGGTTTTTATTATGTGTGGTTTGCTGTACCTCTTGAATGCCATAGGGGCTACTACATCATACTGGCTTTTTGTATACTCGGTGACCATACTGGCTGCGGAGTTCCGAACAGGCAAAACTCCGCTGTAAACAAAGCACGGCAGGCTGACCGTTCAACACGTGACAGGCAGATCACAACTGAGGGCCTTTTCAGGGGACACGTATTGGTCACACCCAGAGGACTGGTTTGACCCTCACTGCAGGGGTACATGCAAAAAAAAAAAAAAAAATCACTAGCTTCTATCACACTTGACAGCAGGTCGGGTTATTCAGACCCCATGATGTTAAAAATTACAGTGCAAGAGCAACCAGCCTTTTTTATAATTACATGAAACTCACCCTGACCCAAAACGATCCCTGTGAAAAGCTGCTGCAAGTGAAGCTTGTTTTATATTATTCCTGTGAATAACTGATGAGTATCTAGGACTTCTGTCCAAATGCGAGAGAACATCTTGCACTGGAAACAGGGAGACAGAGACCATGTCCAACAAATCCAGTCATATTCTCTCAAATCAATAGATTTCAGAAAAACAAGTGCAAAAATCAAGTACTTTCTACTATTTGTAAAACTGAAACACAAAATATTTACACCCTTTATTTTGTAATGTATATTGCCACCAGAACAGGCTACTTCCATTTCACAATTCTGCACGTGGAAGTTGAACAGGAAGACATTCTTTTCCTCTTATTAATTCCTTGATGATTCATTTTATTTAATGAAGCCAGCTGGGTGGGGTTTTTTGTTTTTAATGAATATCACAAAATATTATGGACTTCTTAAAATAAATGTCTTTTAGAAGAATATGGGGATTCCAGATTAATAACAAGTACAAGATTAACTATCTTCTGTACTGAGAATCTGCAGTTGACTTCAGCAAGACATTTCTTTCAAGTACTTCAGCTTTGATGCCTAATTTTAAGGCTTTTTTTTTTTTTTTAACAGCAATTCAGTCCCTCATGCAAGTTAACATAATTCATTTTAAGTAAAATTTATGTTGGAAAATTACTTTCCTTCAAAAAAGTATTATTTACCAACTCCTGTACAGGTTTTTCTCTAACACTAACCTCAAGTGACAGTCTCGGAAACAACCGTAGGATTCCCCTCCCCTACATTTGTTCCCCATAACTTCTACTGCTGCTACTTATTATACAACATACTAATTCAATCTGTTTCTAAAATACTGAGGTGGGAAAAACTGCATTACTGCGTGAGTTCAAGATTTGAGAAGAGTGGGGGTGTGTGGTGGGGTGGAAGGGTTACATCTCCCAAGCTGACATTCATCTACTTTTTGCCGTTCTGTTTGAAAAGTTAAAGCTTTGTACAAAATTGATTATTTCAATTAAGCCACCATGGTAAAGTGGAGGGTGTTAACTCATCACACTACAGAAAACACCTGCCCACATCCTGTTCAGAAGTTATGAAGACAAAACTCAAATGGCAGTTTACCGAGTTACATACCCACACCGCTCTTCTTGTCTGTCTTGTGCCATCTCGCCATCATACATGAATCCGTGAGGCTCCGAAGGATGCCCACCACCAATGAAACCAAAAGGTGTAGGACACAGACGTGAAGCTGGCTAACAACAGCACTGGAAGCAAGATCGGTTCTCCAGCAGCTGTCACCGAGGGCTAGAAGGCAGGCTGAAGCAACTGCGAGAGTGCTGCGAGATTTGCTGCTGCTCTGAGCTCTGCGCTTCCTTCCTCTTTTCTCAGCTCAAGATATTGTACCCAGTGTCATGGGGGAGGGGAATCCCAAACTGGGTGTTTCTGTTGCATGGTACTGGCTATAATACATAGGCAGGCAAAAAAAAAAAAAAAA
>JAAGAY010003185.1:0-14689 GCA_011801015.1 Ardeotis arabs
AAAGAAATGAACAGGGAAACCTGCAGCCAGTATTAATTCTGGGCTCCTTCAAGAGAAGAGTTCACACTCAGAGGCAAAGATCAAGCAGACATTGCTTGAAATATTTGGCCTTCTCCCTGCATTGTTGGAGATTGCTGAATTTTTTCACACTTACTTAGATTCTAATTTTTAATTTTTTGTGTACTTACTGCAAACAAACTATTCCTGTTCACTTAGTAGTTTACAAGGCCAGAGCTGATGTTTTCTTGCACTAGAAAAATATTTTAAGTGGAGAAAACCAATTTGAGATGATTATTAAAATGGTTAAGGAGAAGCACGAAACAAAGTTTTTGCTGTTTGCCTTCTTGTTTTTCACAACAGCAGGCTTCAAACTTGAGTAGAAGAGAAGGAAGGGACAATCTAGTCACCTCCTAGTTGTTATGATGGAAATGCCAGAAATGAGCAATAGATTGACAGCAGCTAAAGACAGACATGCCTTACTCACTGCACCTTAATTACTAGAGGGAGGATGGGATTGAGAGGATTGGAGTCACCACAGGAGCAAACCTGGGAATAATTTCCTGTCTCTACTCAGCTAGCATCTCTCTTGACTGATACAGCTTAATCCAACTCTGATCTTCAGTCAGTCATAATCTTTGAGTTCAGCTAGGTTACAGCCTCATGTAACTCTGGGAAACAGTCTGATGAATGATGACGTTGAGTAAGCCTCTCCTCAACTAATCATGCATGGGAACCCCTCTGATCAAGATGCTCTGAGAAACAGCAGGTGAGATGTATGTGCATAAGACCCCACAAAACCAAACTATCTATGGAAGTTCTTCTTACAGATATGTTGAGCAAATACAGGAGCAAGAGCAGATGAGATGGGGAGTGGCTCCACCACCAGGACTTTGCCATCAGTGGGTTTTGGAGAGAATGATCTGTTGTCTGCCCTTCCCTTGGCTGAGAACTGTGAACCTCAGTAAAACCTCTTGGAGTTTCTTTAAACCGTATGGAATGGTATGGACAGAAACATTTGCTCTGAGCACAGGCTCAGGGACAGACAGGGCTGATCCATCAGTGCCAGCAGGAATCAGAAGCATGAGCCAAGGCTGCGTTCTTGCAGAGAGCAAGAAGAGCAGGAACATGACGTTAGCCCTCTCGGTAGAACGCCAAGCAACTCCAGTGTCATGAACACCACTTCAAACAACATAGGTCTGTGCACAAGCACACAAGGGACAGGGGAGGAGCACATCTCCCAGCCAAGCTGGAGGCAGAGCTGATGAGAGGCAGGTGCTATTGCCCAGCCTGGGAGCTGCCCTCACAAAGACCATGGACACATCTTGGCCGTGTGTTTCAAACTCCCTCCCTCTTTAGATGCTTCACCTGTGGATCTTTCACTACTGTAGACAGGAGTCCATTAAGCACCCACAACAGAGAAGATTGAAATTATTGTGGCCTCTCTTTTGAGACTTTCTTTGCATCTTCTGCCTGCTTTGCTCCAAGGTGCTCACGACAGTGTTTGGATTTTTGATGGAAAGCCACCTAGATCAGCTTTATTATCACCCTTCGACAGGTGACCTGGAAGCAATACACACACCTGAAAAGTGAATGGAGGGCTGAGAGGATACTTCTTGGCCTGAAGACATGAGGACACACAGGGGCACCGCCAGAGTCAGGCTGGGTGATGCCAGAACGCAGTGCCGTTACAAATAGCACTTTGCCTGGAGGCCCATCCAGTTGAATTAGAAGAAGAAAAGAACCATTAATTAACTTGACTTAAGAGAGGGCTGATGCAGGGCAATGTGACCTTTTCTCTATGTCACATGCCACACGGATTTTAGCCTCCCTCTGATGCTTTGTCACCGCCAGTCCTTGTTTTTTCGATCACTGGATGGCAGGGAGGTGATGGTGACCAAAACGATTGGGGCAGCAGAAGAAAAGAGAGATATCTTCACTATTTCAGTGGTCTGTACACCAAAAAGAGCAAAATCCCATTATGCATCTACCATCTAGTACCCTGCAATGTAAATATATATATATATATATATAAATGTGTACTTTATTTCAGATATTACAAACACATGACACGTCATGTCATGTGTACATTCTGTTAATCTACACATTTAAGGAAGTTTTGGCAACATTTTACAGAAAAACTTAAAATGGTAGCAGTTTACAAAATGGAGAATAGAATTCTTTAATGCTGCTCAACTTTTACGTAAATATGATGGGAACAGAAGGAACTTTTTGTTTCCACTAATCAACTCCATGCATTGCTGCATTAGCCCAATCTACTTAAAATTTGTCATTGAATTAGCCTATTTCAGCGACAGGAGGGAAACCATAGTTACAGCCTCAGTGCAAACTGATGAGAGTAGAGAGACATTCGGTGAATAAAATAAAGGCTTGCAGCAAGGAACCTCCGCTCCCTTTGGCTGCAGTATATATGCACACTCCCTGATACAGATGATTTCTCTTTGGGAGTTCTGTGGATTTGGGAAGACATAAGTGAACCTGCATGCCTCTAACCCACTGTGAGATTTCCCTCTGATATCCGTGGGGTCAAGACAGACATAAGGTTAGGTGCACCGGTCTCTCTGCTAGGCTGAAAATCAGGTCGTCTGAGGGTTCTTCAGATGAAAAGTCATCTCTCATTGGGGTGTAATCATACCTGGCTTCTAACACATGTAATTTTAGCTTTGTAAAACAGGAGGAAGGACAGCGCTGGGGTCAAGAGCGTACATAGGTCAGCGAAGGCATGTCAGTCTTTCAAAAACAATGACACACTATTAATTTTTGATATTACGAGCTCTATTATTTTAAAATCGGTAACTTGAAGATTCAGGTATTTTTAATTGATTCTTTTTCTTTTTTTAACTGAAAATTAGTCTTTTTACTGGATTTCTTGTTGAAACAGAACTTATGCAGCCACATTGCAGATGTGTTCCTCTACTTATCTCCTCATGTATCCTAGTATATTTTCAATTCACTCACCATCTCCACTTAAAGGAGTCAGAGATGTCTTATAAATGTCTCTCTATAGGAAACTCCCCTCCATCCTCAAGTTCTTCACCTGTAAGACAAGCTCCTTCAGAGCTTTCAATTTCTTCAACATAAATCAATCACAAAAGACAAAGCCATAGGAAATGGCAGTTCCCAAATATTGATGCTCACAGGACCATCTCCCAGTTTTGAAAAGTGTAAAATTTCACATCAATATTCAATTCTCTGATTTGATAAAAAATAATAACTATTTTAAAATCACCAGTTGTATCTAATTTCAGATAATATTTCTGGGACTGCTATCTTTGTATTTCTTTTACTATTACTTTCAATGAAAAAAAAAAGAATTAAAAGGGAAAAAAAGAAAGATTTACAAGTTCCTTTAAACACAAAAATGAAAACTTTAGTCTGCATCTGACATCAAATAGATGAGCTTTTCTAGATAAAGTTGGAAAAAAAATAAATTTTATCTCAGAAGCTTGAAAACGATGGGAAAAAAAAAACCCAAATTAAAATTAAAATTAAACAACTCTATATATCGACATACCACACAAAACATAGAGGCCACATAACGATTGAGTCAAAGAATCAGAAACATTGCTATATTGCCCATGTATTTTTTCTTTCACATCAGCCACTAGATGAGAGATCTAGCAGTGAATCTGGCAAGATTTCAAATATAGCTATGCACTCTCAGGAAATTTCAGTCAGAGAAGAGTGAATCTCACTGGAAAACTCAACCTTAATGTCTAGTGCTGCCCTCAGAAGGCCATGGTTTTACATATTTTTATCAGCCCAGTTACAATGGAGTCTTACAAAACCAGTTCAGAACCACATGAAGCACAACGCAAACAGTCTCTTCCTTTCTGAAAATCCTCTAGGTTTGGCTTCTTATCTAACTTATATGTTTATATGTTTAGATATGAGCATCTAAGAGTGAGCTCAGCTCCTTCGGCTGAGAGAAATCAGCACCTTGCAAGGGAAATGTATCCATCTTAGACAAAAATTTTAGGATAAGATAAATTATTTCAGTTAGACTAGATTAATCTTTTGAATAGAACTTGAATCTCTCTTTGAAAAAGCTAGCTAATCTAGCCCTAACAAAGACATTCAGGATGTATCTATGTCTTCTTAGTGCACCACAAGGTCTCCCTCAAGACTTGTCTGAGAGCCCACAGTAACAATAAACCGGCAATTAGAGGCCTCAGAGAAAAGGGAAAACCAACTTGCAAAGTGCATATGCTGCTGAGACCTTCAGTCTGCTGGAATGCTTCACAGATGGCCAGGCACACCTGGTCTGGCTGACCACGGGTGGCTGCAGGTATTTGTACCTGCCGTCACCCACCTCTATGGTCATTGTGGGGATGGATCTGGGAGCTCACCAAGCCCTGAGTTTCTCCACAGAGCCTTCTTTAAGAGTTGTGTCAACACAGACATGGAGTTCAGAAGTGCAGGGTTTCATTCTCTGAATTTGAGAATTTTTTTGACCACACTGTTGAAAAAGAAAACACAAGGAAAAAACACTTCTCAAATTCCGTTGGATAACATTGGCAAAAACAGACATGTCAATGTTATACCCACATATACCTTAGGTAGAGCAAAAAACCTCAGAATGACTTAAATACTTGCCCATGTCCCATTAAATCACTGTGGCTTAAAGTATTGAAGGTCGGTTTTGAAACTTCTCTCAACAAAATCTATGCTTTTATCTCAGTGAAAACACTTCCATCTTACTAAACAAACACGATGTGACCAGCAGTGGACCTCAGAAAATCCTCTCACATCTCATTATCCCACAGCTTAGATTAGGGCTTTTATGGCTTGGCTGGATAACTCAACCACAGGATCAGCTCTGTTCCCCTCTGCGTGAGCCTCTGCAGTGCTAATATATTATTTCTGTAACATGAAGAGCAAAGAAAAGGAATATAACACGATCTTGTGGTAACAAGTTAATTTTGATTTAACCTTCTAGTGCTTGACATTGCAGGCACTAATACTTTGGTTGGTTAAAAAGAAACACCAAGTAAGCAAGCAATAAACCCTTCCTCAAGAAAAAGCTTCCCAAGCATGCTGGCTGCATTGGTTCCTGCAACACGAAGTGTTGCCTTGTCAATCCTGTGGGCAAGATAGGGTTATAGCCTTTCCATGCCAACATGGACCCTTTCAGACCTGTTAAACGCGAAAGAGCTAACCTGTGGAAAAAGGTTGGAAGTGGAATTATGAGGACTTTCACCCTGAAAGCACTGGAGGATGAGGAGGAAAGCCCTGTGTCCAAGATCAGGCCAGCCACAGTAAGGCTTCTGGCTCTGCTTGAACCCCACAGACCTGGCTGTGCCTCAGTTTCCCATCCTGCCCTTTTTTTTTTTCTCTGTTTAGAGCTGCAAATTCCTACAGCAGGATAACCTCTGGCTGTATGATGGTGCCTAGAGTCTCCACTCGATTTGTTACAGTATGACAGCTCTTAAACAACTGCAAATACACAAACATTGAGACCCTACTGGGGAATATCATAAAAGGAGTCGCATGCTGGACTTCTACTTTTGCAGTTCAAGTGAGGATTAAGATTGCTCAGCTGGTGGTGCAATCCACTTTTATTTCTCACTTCAAAACTTCTTTTTCTCCTAGGTCCTCCATCACACCTCTGCTAATACGTTCAAGTTCTTGGACACATCTAACTGATGGGAAGAATTTACTTTCCCCAAACACAGAGTCACTGACTGAGATTTCCAGAGGGACACAAGGAACTGGGTGCCTGGTGTCCAACTCCTAAAAAAAGTTATTTAAGATTTGGCTATATCCTTTCCCGAGGAACATTCATACGGTCTTTCGCCAGCAGACCCAAGGTCGCCCTGACTTCACTTCTAGACGATCCCAACTGAAGCAGTTGAGTTTAACCTGTCACTGAGTCCCAGTGAACATGTCACATTGAGGTAAAGACAGCCGAGGAGATGTAATCCCATGTTCGTTGCACACTGGGAGCACAGGCAAAGCCACCACGAGCTCCTTGCAAAAGGCCACACAGACAATTTTGTGGAAGGATCTGTGTGGCTTTGGGTAGGGGCTGTTGGGATGTTTTGATGTTTTGGGTTTTTTCTTTTTTTTTTTTTTTCTTCCCCTCCAAACTCTAGTCTAACCCTCTCCAAGAAAGGCACCTGAAAAAAGAGACTTTGCTTTTTGAAAGACCTTCAGGACATCTGTCTTCCACTGGAGTTAAGCAAAAGGCAATATTATTTTCCTAAGCAGCCCCCAAACTGTGAATATAAAAGAATACAAATTCAACACCCACAAAAAAGAGGAATAAGATAATAACCCTGGACAATGAGAAAATTACACAAGTTCACTTTCCATGTCAGTATGCATTTCCCTTTAAGAATTTCTATTTCCCTTTAAGCAATTCTATTATTCACACATAGCATTTCTAATCATTCTTTCAAGTGTTTCTATGTAACTTATCGGGGTTTAATGAATGCCAGAATAAGCACTAGAGGGAAAATCCACATAACTGGACAGTAACCCAAAGGTTTTAACAAGACCTCTACATTTTTCTTTTTTAATATAATCTTTATTCAAGTATTTTCTGCTTTGATCAGAAAGATGGCTTTTTTATTGGTGTTATTATTGACTTTTTCCCACCCACCCTTTTCCATAATCCACCAACCCATAACTTGTGAGCCCTCCAGGGTTGCAGTGAAGAGTTATTAGTTACAAAGGGCTTCTTTGGAAACATAATCTACAAGTCAGATTGGTCAAAGTAAACAAGTTAGCTTCTGCATTGCCTTCTACTGAATCAGGCCCCACACTCACTTGGCAGAAACAAGAGTAAAGAAAGTCTGCAGACATCCAGCTTTGATATATGAATATGTTAGGGAACAAGACTGACTAGTTTAGTCTGCCATAACATGGAGGCAGTTGCTCGCTATTAATAATAATTCCTAAGGATGACCTTGTGCCCAGAAGTTGTCAGTCACAATTCTGGGACATCTTGTCACTGGAGGTTAGAATGGCTAAAAGAGTGGATGAGACAACAAAAATCAACAAATAGCACAAGAATTGGCTCTACTCTCAGGTCAAGATGTCCTTGAATGGCTGCTTTGCAAGGCACAGCTATAAGAAAAAAAGTCAGTCTATAAATGCTTAATATTCTTCCCAAAGCAACCACTGCCTTCAACAAGACACTAGAAACATGCTAAACCTCAGCCCTGATTTTTAAGCCAGTCTTTGAGTTCTGTAGGATTGGACTCCTGTTTGCACACCGCTGTTGTTTGCAGCACTGCACTGGTACTTGAGCTCTGGCCCATTTGGGGCTCTTTTCTCTGGAGTGCTGTACAGGCATACACAGAGTCAGATATTTTCTCCAGAGAGCCTCAGGATTTCCAAGAGTAAGGGATGTTTTTAGTTATGTGTGGTCACTGACTTCCATTGAGCTTCTTTCTAATTCCAGGCACAAATTTGAGCGATTAAGGAAATTTGTCTCCTTGGGCCCTAAAGAGGCAAGGAAGAAAGCAGGTTTCCCTCACCCTACAATGGTCCAAACCAGCCACCTGAAGCAGATAGCACAGGGAGATGAACAAAATGGTTTCTCTAAAGCTGACTTAGGTGTCCTACACTGTGGTTTTGAACACTAAGGGAGATATATAATTTTCCTGCAATGAAAAAAATGACTTTTATTGGTTCTTCTTATACAGCAAGTTATGCTCTACCAGGTTTCATTCCTGACAGGTCCTGCTATTGCTTTATCTCTTAGCTCCTTTTCCAGAGATGTAAAGCAGGCAGTTGTGCTCATCTCCGGATGGACATATGCCAGATACATGACAGCCCAGCCCTCCTCCAAAGCAAGGTGTGCTTTTACTGTGGTCACTCCTCAGAGCACAACATGGACAGAAAGTTTCAGTAATTTGTCACAAGGTGCACCAGATCAATAGCAGAGGTCCCAGAAGAGCCAAGGACTCTCCTCAGCTATTAGGGATACTATTTTTACCAAGTATCTTCTTCAGTCGAATGTTTACCCAATGGAGCTGTACTGTCTACTTCCTTCATATTTATTTTTGATACAATCACGAACCCAGCTGGTGCCTTTGATCAGCTAATGCTATAATCTCCTATCAATCCCACCAGGGGAAAAAAAAATAGTGTTCTTGCAATATGGACCTTCTAGGGATGAAACTTCATTTTCAGTCCAGTAACCGCTGCATTCTAGTGAGCATGGGAAGGAAACAATGAGGCAGACTTACTCTAGTTTTGCAATGTGTTTATTAATTTCAGAAAAACCACCGGAGGAATGAAGTTTATTAGTGAGTAGGAGGATGTTTCAGGAACAGAGGCCAACTGAAAATAATCAGCTCCCTTTAATTAATTGCATACAGTTTTATTGCATAACTGATGGTTTTAAACCTTGGCCAATTAGCTTGTCAAACACAGACGGTAAATTCTCTATTGGCCTCTCAAGAAGGTCTATGCCAAGGTTTTAATTCAACTTGCCTTATCCAAGGAACCAGAAAATAGGGCCTCTTGAAACTGAAATTAGTGGGCGGTTACCCAAAACTGTAGAAGAGAATAGAAAAGACACAGAAAAAAAAAACAAGGACACAGAAGTTCCGAGCAGGGACAATATCTAACTCAGGTCCATGACCCCCATTCTGGGGTAGATTACAGTTGCAAGGTTATATCATCTTGACAACCTGTTTTCTAAGACAGATTTTGAAGTGCTGTTACCAATTTAATGCGCTCACAATACAGAAGAAAAAAATTAAAAAAAACCAACACTTTTATTTGAAAAAAAAAACTGTTCCAGAACAGCTTATGATGCTTCAATGTGATAGCTGCCTCACTTGCTGTGTGTCTCTTTTCCCAGCAAGTGGAGGATACAGAATGATTTTATAATAATGTATATTTACATATTTGTATATTAACATTAATATAAAGTTTTATATGGTAAGCTAATAACTATGTTCTTGGCATGATGTTAGGCTGAGTATTCAATGTAATTATGCAAGATGCAAGTATTTATTTTCCAGTTTCTTAAATGCAACGCAGTGAATTGAATTTTTTTTTTCCAAAACACTGATCTGTTTCTCCAAAAATGCATTAGGAAATTAATATGTTATTTTCAGCTAATTATTTTAACTAATAATTATATTAATAGTCATGCTAGATATCCTGAGTGCCCCAAGGTGCTCATTTTGTCAACTACATGTGCTTTGAACTCGGTAGAATGATGACATCCACATCAAAGTTATGCTTTACAAATGAAGATCTTGCAGGTTTTGGCTCAGCAATTATCTTGTGAAAAGTCGCTTTTGGGTGTACCAACCTTTTGGTCCAGTCTTAGTCAACATTTGCTGTTTCATTAGCTAAAATGCCCTATTAAGTCCCTGTCCTGAGTGCACTATAGCTGAAACTGAGATGGATGGTTTCTGCACTTACTGCTTTTTTTTGGTGTGCATATCACCCAGACCACATCTACACTGGTAAACCAAATAGTGTTAGCATGCGATCTTACGCATTGGGTCATGATCACCCACACACTTTAACCATTAGTACATTTCTCAGAGAAGTTTTGATCCCTTCAACTAACACTGTGCAGCACCATGTCCAGATGCTCAGGCGTGGCTGGATCCAGGCAAGAGGGGAAATACTATGGGGACATGAACAAGGTCATGGGCAAATGGTTTGTTTAAAAGGACTTGTTTAGAGTTGTTCTGTTACTCAGAGGGGTTTCAGTAACCACCTGTGCTGTGAGACCTTCCTTTCTTCTCCTCAATGAGGGGTAATGGTTTTAAAATAGAGGGAGGTGGATTTAGATTAGATATTAGGAAAAAAATTTTTACAATGAGGGTGACAGAACACTGGCCCAGGTTGCCCAGAGAGGTGGTGGATGCCCCATTCCTGGAAACGTTCAAGGCCAGGTTGGCCAGGGCTCTGAGCAACATGATCTGGTTGGAGATGTCCTTGCTTCTCACAAGGGAGTTGGACTGGATGGCCTTTAAAGGTCCCTTCCAACCCAAACCATTCTATGATTCTATTCATCCCACATGTTGCAGTTTCTCCAGGAGATAAGGCAGAGCTCTTGTATACAAACATGTGGTACTACACAGCCCTGAGCCATCTCCAGAATGACCACATTTTGGACCAAATGAGTCAAAACTGCTTGCATGTTGCTGTGAATACGTAATGCAAGACTGTGTCAAAACCTAAAAGCACAAATAGGACAGCAAGGAAAACTAGGGTCATTTATATGTTTGCCTGCTTTAATAATGCCACATGGATACTATTAATTACTGGTATGTAATTTTTCCCAGTGTTTCAGAAAAGCCCCAAACTAGTTTGGGATCACATCTCACCAGATGCTCCACAGACACTTCCTTAGTCCCAACGCTGAAATGGCAAGAGCCATCACAAACTAATGAGTGCAAGTTGTAATCTAGGACACTTAAATTGCCCTATACAAATAGACCTGAGATTGCTGACAGACCTGATTGAACCACACTTCAAACTAGAAGGACCATGCCCAATTTGAAATGGAATCTGGCTAGCCATATCAGCATGGAAATATGCCCATCCTAGCCAGTCCTACCCTTCTATGTCTGTATGACACAGCTCCTGGTTCAGAGCTGGCTCACGTCCTGCCAGCCCAGACCACAGACAGACAAACATGAGTTTGCTTGGAAGAGGTCACCCCAACATGACCAAGGTGCGATGGCCTCCACAAGAACTTGTGTTTCAGTTCTGCTGAAGGCAGAAGGCAATATTATCCCTGCTTTTCTCAAGGTTCTTTTACAACACGGAACCAGCGTGGAAAAATTAAAGATGCTTTATCTGAAACATCCATGAAGGAAATCCTGTCTCTCTGATGAACCTGACTTCCTCAATTTCCTGTTTGCTGCACAGCTGTCTGCATTGGATGGGTCTCAGGGACATTTTTTGGACATATTTGTCTACCTCAGTTGGAAGCCAGACTCCTTGAGTTGGAACATAAGGGTCTACAATCTTTAAAAAAAAAAAAAAATCACAGTGAAAACAGAAAGAATGAAAAGAAAACAAGCCAATAAAGAATCTATCCTGTCATAACATTTGAGGTTCTGGTATTTGCTGGCCTTGGAGTAGGTTCAAAATAAATGAAGGAAATGTGTATTTCATTAAATGCTAATATTTGGAAGATAAGAGGGAAAAATTATGAAATATTTCCAAGCACAGTTGTGAGGACAGTGCCTGCGTGTGCGTGTACAAACATACACACTTGCATACACACAAACACACCGTTGTGACTCTCTCTGATTCAGAATACTGCTACATAGGAAGAATTACAGGGGAAGGAAAAAAAAATATACTTATTTTCCCAGATCATTGCTTTTCATGCGCATGGCAAGGGCTTTTGCACTTCTCATTTTCCATCTCTTTTCAGAATTGCAACTGAATCCTTCCATAAGGATCCATTTTTTTTTTTTGCAAATGAGACTCGCTCATATAAATAAACAGACCCTGAGACATATATATATGCATGTATATAAAAAAAAATCTCAATCCCACACAAAGTAAACTGTGCTAGATGCCTTAATAATAAGGCTGGTTAATCAAAATCTAACCCCCATACTCCCAGCTGATGGCATATTCGTTGACGGCTAAACTTTGAGGCCTCTTCTCCGTTCCACCAGATGACTCTGTGTAATCCCTTGGCTCCTAGCTGACCTAGTCTGTTAAATTAGGACATAACACATGTTTGCCTCCTAGGAACACAGTGCCTTGGGCAGCAACAGGGTCATGAAGTCCCCAGAATTCTTTTGTTAATTAGCAGATGTGATGCAAGGGAACTAGAACATTGGATTTAAAGCTCCAAATAATCAGGTATTTTGGAGACGACTGAAAGAAGGAGAGCATTTGATGTCTGTTCTTCAAACAACACAGCAGAGCAGGAACTGAAATTTTTACAAGCTATAGTCAAAGACTAGATCTTTCATAGCAGTAACGAATCTCTGCAGTTTATTTTCACAGATAGTTGCAGACACAGTGTTCATGGGGACTGGGGATAGAAAACATTTCACTGACCCCAGAGCTGTTTCCTTGCTAAACTTCAATCCTTTATTGCAAGCCCATAAGTTCTAGAGTTTAGAAATTCATCTTCTAACATACACCAAAAAAAAAAGCTTCATTTTGTTCCTTGCACCTGAACCATCTCTGAGGAAACCTGCAGATAAAATCTGTCATCAAGTGTAGCAAATAACATAAAAGTATATAGTATTAAAAAAAAGAAAATAAAAAGAAAATATAGAACTAGAAGAAACTGATAAACAGGGATGATGATGGAATAAGTTATAATACAGACTATCAAACTGTGGCTTGCATGAAACTCAGTGGTACTCTTGGATAAAAGTCATCGATCCATGGTAACCTCCTTTAGGCAGACAACGCTTGCTAAGGAACTTATTAAATGTCATAGCCTAGGTTTCAGGAAAGGCTACAAGGCAGCAAGGAGACAGTTTTGTTGCTGATTGGGATGGCTGTGGAGGTAAGAGGTTTGGCACTAGACCCTGATTTGTCAAGAATGTGGTAAATCATAGCAGAAAGGAAGAAAGAAGTAACAGAGTTTTGGTTTGGAGATCTTGGGACTCCTGTGAGATAGACAAGGTAAGGGGTCCTGGCTTGTGGAGGTAGAAATATGTGTTGGGACTGGGGATCTTGGATAGGACAGCAGAATGAAAAAGTACAAAAGGAAAAGAGTTGAGGTTGTGGGTCCTGGGGCCATTGGTGACATGAAGGCTAACTCAATGTCAGGAGATTTTGGCTTTCTTGTGCTAGACCTTGGGCTTCATCAGAACTGTCCCCACTTCTACCCTCTCCAGATCTCCCCTCTATTTGTGTAGTGTGTTACACACCACCCAACACACAGATGCACTGGGTTCAAGGAGACTTCATCAGTGTGTTGTACGAAAAAAGCATTACTAAAGTAACAGACGTCTCCAACACAACATCCCACCCAAGTGTCTCCTCTTTTCCTTATACTGGAAATTATAAATCAATCTATTCCTCATCTTCAGAAACATTATCTGCCCACATCTCATACATAATTGGAAAATTTTATAACCATAGTTTTATAACTCAAGATAGACTAGGGATTCACCAGATTTATGCCAGTATAACCAAGGGACAATTTGTCCTAGATGTTTATGATCTATTCACAGTGATTAAAGATAACAGAAAAATTATTCTGGAAGTTGGGTTTCTATGTTGTTTTTGAAAGAAAACTAAGTTTTGACTAAAATCAAGTTCCCTCCTAAAAAAAAAAAGGCGGGAAAAAAAAATTATTTTCACTGAAATATTTCAAGCATTAAACACTTCTTTTTTTCATGGAAAAAAAAATATTCTCACACAATGCTACTAGGAAAATAGTTTCTTTCTGTTTTTTACTCATCAATGTTTTCCAGAGGAAAAGAAACATTTATAGCTCATTATTCAGATGGCTTGCTAGTTTTCTCTCTCATGACAGAGCTTTGATTAAAGGAAAAAAAAAAATCTTGTGTTTTTGTTTTTTGATCTGGTATCATTGGTTATACTTTGAACATCTTTAATGTTTCAGTTTTATATTTTCATGTTTTTGTAGTTATTCAATAATATAGAATCATTTAGGTTGGAAAAGACCTTTGAGATCATCAAGTCTAACTGTAAATCTAACAATGTCAAGTCACACTAAACCATGTCCCTACACAACTATACATCTTTTAATGCTACAGCAGAGGAGAATCACGAGTTAAAGAAACCAGGTTCATGCAATGTGGAACCAGTGTTTCACTACACCTGTAACTGGATTCCCTGGCGCCTACCAACATGCATTTTTTTTTTCTCCCTTTAATTGGGACTCAAAACTGAAGTTTCTCTCCAGATAACATTTCTTGGTCTCCAAGAAATGGGGAGCAAGGGACATCTGCCTTTGAGGGGATAGAGGAGTTCACTTCCCAGACCTCATCTCTTTTTTTTAACCTATTGGAGCCAATTATCTTTAAGAACTTATTAATCTACTATTTTGACTGAAATTGAAAATGGTTTAAAAATTACTGAGTGGGAGGTGGCACATACATACACTGCACGATCACATAAATCTCATGCTTAAACAAAGTCAACATTAAAAAAGAGAGAAATATGATGTATTAACATCAGTAAATTCACTGTCTTTGCCAGGTTTGTTGATAGGCTCTTGTGCAAAACTCAGGAGTGGGATTTACTGGGTGCCAATCTTTGTGGTGCTCGTTCAGAATCCTGGCCCCCACAGGCTGCCCAAGGCCCTCTAAAATGGATAAGGAAGGTGCTTTGCTATCCACAGGCCTTGATCAGTCCCAGAAAGAGAGAAAAAGAGGAAAAGAGAGAGATATCCCTTGGTGTTTGTGCCTGCTTCTTTTTCAAATGGAATTAATGGTGGTTTAATGGGGTATGAAAGGATGTTTTACTGGAAACAATGAGGAACAATTGTCTAGCTCACGTTTCATTTCACAGGTCATTATTGCATTAAGAAGTAAATCGACCAAGTCCGGTAAATAACAGTCTGTGTTTTGCCCAGAGCTTCAAACCAACAATCTTAGCAGTCACCAACTAATGTCTTTGTCATTTTTAACCCTTGCAGGGATCTGCTGGGGGCTAAACAATTATAGACTTCACCCACCCCTAGCAGGTAAGCATTATTCATTTTATTTCTCATCCTTTCTTCCTGCAAACCCCA
>JAAGAY010003186.1:0-12490 GCA_011801015.1 Ardeotis arabs
ACTGGTATTAGAAACAGACCCCTTATCTCTCGAAAACACATTTGTTAGGCTTATAAACAAGATATAAATTATGTATACCCTTGCTGCTGTGACAAAATACAACAAATACATTTAAAAAAACCATTTCATTAAATTTTAAATAAATTGCAGTTTTAACTCATGAGGAGATTGTTTATTTCAAGAGTTTATTTTTTTCTAACTTTGTTTTATCCTTATATAGCAAAAATTGTTGCCATCTCCTTCAGAAAAAAAAAAATGACCATTAATGCTGTGAAAAAGAAAAAATAATGACTTATATAGCCACCAGAAAAAAAATTAATTTTGTTTTCAGTGCACAAGATTAATGGCCCTTTCCCCTGGCCTTTGTGTGGTGTTAGAGCAGCAAATTACAATGGCAGTCAGCAGAAATTCTGCCCACAAATTTGGAAAGAAAAAAAGTACTTCTCAATAGTCCTCAAAGACATTTCAGTTCTTTTCTTCCGAAATGCTGGATCTTTCCCCGTTGCTGCTATGGCCTCTGCTAGCATAAACAACTGTTTCTTTCTGTATCATTTCAAGCTTCTCAGACAGTGGTAGTCAGGTAGCATAATGCTTTATACTTGTTTTTTCTTTTGGTGGATCTTTCTGTGCTTTCCCTTTTCTCCTCATGTTCATCACTTCTTTTCATCCTCCACATTCTCTACCACTCCCCCTACATTAAAGTTCTCCTCTCTGCCCATACCCCATGGCCCCCATTTTTAGATAAACAAAGATTTAAGACAAGTATTACAAGAAGTGAGAGTGGCAGAATGTGCTTTCTAATGACAGAGTTTTTGCAAAGAAACATCAGACAACATAGCTACCTGTTGACAATATTTCTATTAAGATATCCTACCTACAGAATCTGTTTAATTTAAGAGGAAAGCAGGAAATAACTGGGTTTTGTGTGTTGCATCATTAATAAAGCATTCTACCAATCAATTAGTTGCATGTGTGAAAGGTCAGTTTTTACTGGTGTAGCAGATGAGTGCATTATCAGTTTGTAGAAAAGTATGGTTGGTAGTGTCATCAAAATGAAGCCCTTTGAATCTTTTGTTCTGACAGACACTCAGAAAGAAATTCTATAGCAGCTGAAGGAAAGTAAGGTAACGGGTTTTGTTAGAAAAAGCATAGCTGATCTAAACTATGCTTTCACATGTACAGGAGCTTTATACATTTAATCTTACTCACTCCAAAACAGAACCTTTTAAAGCAGGAAAAAAAGTGCAGGACCATTCAATGGAGTCAAACGCTTTCTCTACATTGAAATATAATAATGTTTTATGCTTCTCATTGTTTCAATGGTCATATATACAACTGAAGAGTGCTAAACACAGCATTTGAAGCTGGTCCTTTGTCATAAACCTGGCTCAATTGGGTGGAATGAAATTCCCTTCAAAAGGGATTATCAAAACCATTGAGCATTGGCCTAACACTGCTTTAATTGGAGCTAATAGACACCTCAGACAGAGCAAAGGCATATGGTCTCTGAAAGTGTTTAGGCTGATAGGCTGAAGAGAAGCCCATGGGAGAGCGAAGCACTTAGCTTGCAGAAAAGGCGGGGGTTTACTCTCAGGAGAAACATTGAAATAAGGTCCCAGTGATTAAATTATAAATACTTATCTGACAGAAGCATATCTAAGCATTTTTTATACAGTTCAAAAGGAAAATGTCTTGACCTGGTCAGTGGTGTTACTACATATGTATAAATGAGTTATGGGTAAAAAAAAAGTGTTCCCATATTAATTGCAGAAATCCCTGGTGATTAGTACAGAATAGTGATTGAGAGCCATTTTCTAAGGTGAGAGCATTGTCATGTTTCAGAACTCAGAAAAAAAGTGGCTCATTTTTATTTCCCCGGTTAAACTTTAATTTTGAATTGAAGTAATTTGATACTTTATGCATTTGCTTGAGTTTGTTGAGAAACAGGGACTGCAACATGTCAATTTGGACAGTTTGGACAGTTCAGTTGAATAGGTGTTTTATACTAATATTCTGAATAGCCACTTTGAAAGTTTTACTGCCTAAGGTCAGGGAAGATTTTCTGACAGTTTTCTTGAAAGTAGAATTAGATTTTAGACTGAAGGAAATTATGAGTTTGGAGATTTTGAAGAAGGGGAGATTTCAGCACAACCTATCTTGTGGAATAATAATTCCATCTTTCACTTTGATCAGTGGTCTGAGAACCCTCATGCTTTGAGCCTCATTCATTTTGCCTAGAGTTAATGAAAAATCTTTGTATATGAATGAGAGAGAATCTGGAATTAGTACTAATGTTGACTCCCTAACAACTTGAAATCCTATAGAAGATTGGATGTTCCTTCTAATGTGAAACTCACATTAAAAATTTAATTTTTCTGGACAGAAAAAAAACACCCTTATAGACTAGTTCTACATTTATGAAGCAGTTGAAATTTCTACCTGTGACAGTATCCAGACTGACCTCCCATCCCTCCTACATCTTTCAGGCATTGCCTCTTACATGTCTAACTAGCAAATCTATTTTGAAGTGACATCAGGCAGTTCTCCTATACTCAAATGCAATGCACTTTTTTTCACTGAAGCAATATTGATTTAGAGTCACAACATGGAACAATGAATATTACTTAAATTGTTTATTTAGGGCAAAAGCATAAGGAGAAAACAGACTTTATACTAACTGAACAGAAAGAAGTAGTCAACCAAGCACACAACTAAATTTATAAAACAAGCCTAATATGTTTACAGTGAATGGACGGATCTCCTGCAAGATCTCATGTCATTTTCCTGGATTTAGAAACTATTTCAGCATCAATGACAGAGAGAGAAAGAGAGAGAGAAAAAGCTCTTCAGAAACTTGCCTTTTTGCTTATCCGACTTCTTCAAGGATTACAGCACTTTTTAAGCTTTTCCTGGCATATCTATACTTATTTTTTAGTAAAGATTTTAATAACATTAAAGACAACAAAACAATAAAAAAATCAGTGAGGCTTTACACTGCAAGCTTATGGGTCCTCAGCTGCAACCACTATTATCTCTGGACCGTGGAAATTTAGTAGCCTAGGTTTTCAACAAACATCTTAATTTATAAAATTGGACCAATATATTTACAATGTATTCATTATGTTTAAAAAATGTGGAATTTGCAAAATTCTAAGGCTACAGCACAGTTAAATGGGAGTTTTATGTAATTCACAAGGGCCAATAAAAGTTTCATACAAATTTTAAGTTGCTATATATCGATTGCATTACTAATATTGGCATGTTTTAAGAAGACATATGCAGAAAAACTTTTGAGGTGGTTGCTTCCTAAGAGCAAAGTAGATAAGAGCAGAATGTTTACTTTTATTTCAGGTGGATTTTACAGATAATATCAAGAGAGCAGCAGTGCTGCAATTGTCCAGCTATTTGTTCCATGTGCATCTATTCTTCTCAATCAGAAAATCCATATCTGTGCATAATAAACAACAAAAGCACAGAGAATAGCACAGAGTCTTATCAAACTTCTTTCCCACTCAGAGAAAGAGCATATCAACAATTTTCTAACCTACTTAGTAATTTGACAATTGTTATAGTATTAACTTGTAGAAATACAGTAATTTTTCTTCTATTAACAGTGAGAAAAAAAACTTTTCCAGTGTGTGTTTCTATGTGAGTTGGTTTTTTTCACATTCTATAAAACCTCCTTTCCTTCACATCAGGTTAGGTATAGATCTTAGTTTTCATTAACAGATAGCTTCTGGGACTGTTCAGATTGAAACTGTAGCATTTACTTATCCCAAAGCGTTCCCTCTACCCCCTCCCCTCCTAATATCGATCTAGTTGCAGTGGTAAAATACTAACATCTTGCACAAATTTAAATCTAATTTCTTCCACCATCCAATTAATCTGCAGATATTCAGACAGACCATATCTCCAGTTCCAAATTTTAAGGGTTTGAAAGTTTATATCTTTTTTTTTTTGTCTGTTTAATGTATTTTCCTGTATTTTGGACGTTATCTTAAATTTCAAGTAGAGGGGGAACTGGTAAACAAATAGAAAAGCATTATTTATTATTTTGCATTGAAAAGAAGATAGACAAAAGGTATATTTGAATAGAATAGTCTACTTTCAATTTTGGTGATTTTTTAGCATTATTTTTTTCCTATTTCCAACAGCCTAATCAATTTAATATCATTCCTAAAACCTATGCATGAAGCATAAACTAAGAAACCATGAAATAATTAAAATCTTAAAATCTCATTGCCAAATTCTAATGCATACAGTCCAAACCCCACTAAATTAAATTCATATGAAATGGGAACCATATTTCTAGCTGTCTGCTGTTGTCTCGCTGATATCTGAAGTTTCCAAGGAGAATAAAACAACTCTTTGTTCATTTTACACGTTCTTTAATTTCTTAGACCTAAGATAAGAACATAGAATCATAGAATAGTTTGGGTTGGAAAGGACTTTTAAAGATCATCTAGTTCCAACCCTTCTGCCATGGGCAGGGACACCTTCCACTAGATTATGTTGCCCAAAGCCCCATCCAACCCGGCCTTGAACACTTACAGGGAGGGCTCATCCACAATTTCCCTAGGCAACCTGTTCCAGTGTCTCACTGCCCTCTTAGTAAATCATTTCTTCCTACTATTTAATCTAAATCTACTCTCTTTCTGTTGAAAAACATTATGCCTACACTCCTTGATAAAGAGTATCCTGGATCTTTCCTGTAGGCCCTCTTTGGGTACTGGAAGGCTACTATAAGTTCTCTTCGGAGCCTTCTCTTCTCCAGGCTGGACAACCTCAACTCTCTCAGTCTGTCTTCATATGAGAAATGCACCAGCCCTCTGATCATCTTTGTGGCTCTCCTCTGGACCAGCTCCAACTGGTCCACGTCCTTCTTATGTTGGGGGCTCCAGAGCTGAATATAATACTCCAGGTGGGGTTTCACGAGAGCTGAGTCAAGGGGGAGAACCATATCCCTCAACCTGATGGTCACGTTTCTTTTGATGCAATCCAGGATACAACTGGTTTTCAGGGCTGTGAGTGCATATGGACAGTTCATATTCAGTTTTTCATCCACCAATACCCCCAAGTCCTTCTCCTCAGGGCTGCTCTCAATCTGCTCATTGCCCAACCTGTATCCAGTTTTGGGATTGCCCCGACCCAGATGCAGGGCCTTGCATGAGTTGACCTTCATGAGGTTCACACGTGCCCACCTCTCAAGTCTGTCAAGGTCTCTCTGGATGACCTCCCTTCCATCTAGGCTATCAATCATACCACTCAGCTTGGTGTTTGCAAAGTGGCTGAGGGTGCACTCAATACCACTGTCCACGTCCCTGACAAAGACGTTAAATAATACTGGTGCCAATATGGACCTGTGAAGGACACCACTTGTCACTGTTCTCCACTTAGACATTGAGCTGTTGACTGCAACTCTTTGAGTGTGGCCATCCAGCCAATTCCTTATTCACCAAGTGGTCCATCCATCAGATCCATGTCTCTCCAGTTTAGAGACAAGAATGTTGTGCGGGACAGTATCAAATGCTTTGTACAAGTCCATTATCCACCAATGCTGTAACCTCGTCATACAAGTCATCAAATTTTTCAGGCATGATTTGCCCTTAGTCAACCCATGATGGCTGCCACCAATCACCTCTCTGTTTTCCTTAGCATACTGTCCAGGAGGATCTGCTCCACAGTCTTGCCAGGCACAGAGGTAAGACTGACTGGCCTGTAGTTCCCCGAGTCTTCCTTTTTTCCCTTTTTAAAAATGGGAGGTATTTTTCCCTTTTGCAGTCACTGGGAACTTCACCAGTCTGCCATGACTTTTCAGGTATGATAGATAGTGCCTTAGCAACTTCATCTGCCATAAAAACAGCAACAGCAGTTTATTGTTTTGGAGTTCATGGCCTGGATGAATCAATCCACTTCTTTGGTTTCTGTTCTGTCCTGCACTACACATGAATTACCACTGCAGCACTTATTAACTTCTTGTCCTGGCAGATACCAAGAAAAGTTCTTCAGAAAATAATATTAAAAACTATGATGCACAATCATATCATGCAAAGAGATTTTTCTCTGATCTCATATTTTAAGATAGAGGATATTTATTTTATACTTTATTCTAAATCTTATGTCTCTTCTGTAATTTTAACAACCAGTGACAATGTTTCTGTTATCCTCACACTT
Organism: Ardeotis arabs; assembly: GCA_011801015.1. Taxonomy (NCBI): domain Eukaryota; kingdom Metazoa; phylum Chordata; class Aves; order Otidiformes; family Otididae; genus Ardeotis; species Ardeotis arabs. The sequence continues at coordinate 6,175 of JAAGAY010003186.1, forward strand.
ATAAATGTACATGAATTACCACAAGCTAAGAGTAAGTCAATGATGCTCAATAATTTGCTCAATAAAAGAATTTAATATCAAAGTTCAGATTTTATATTTTTTTAATGACTTTCAGAAAGTAATTTAACCTCTTTCTGGTAATTTTTCCCAACTCTATAGTGGGTTAGGTCTACCTTTTGTCTTCAACCAAAGAATATTGCACAACCAAGTACAAATTATGAATTACTGTATTCTGCAGGAAAATAATTTTATATTTTCTGATTTGTTGATATTTTACAACATATAACTCAAAGATAAAACTACATTTTAATGCCTATATGTTATCCATTACTCCACAAACTTTCTTCTTATCTGAAAAGACACACCAGCGCATACGTTGCCCTCGTCACTGAAGTACTTTGTTAATTTTCCAGCTGAAGACATTGAGACATACAAAACATGAGAACTGCTCCAGTTCTCTCAAGAATGTTGCAGCAGAGGACTTGGAATTCCCCAGATAGTAACTTCACTGCATAATAACTTTTCCTTTCTCAGATACTCTTTCACATTTCTATTTGCCTCCCTTTTCCAAAGCAAAATGATAAACCAAATTCGTAGTAACAAGCAAAATAGTGATACTGTATTGTTTTCTAAGATCCATAAGTTCAGAAACGTTTGTTTCATATTGCTTCAGGTTACAGCAGCAGCACTACATTTCTGTTAGATCATAACTAACTCAGAAATCACCACTTTTTCTTGGGATATGAGCTCCTTTTTTTTTTTTGAGCATTGCATTATTAAAAATATGTCTTTTTCATCTACAATCAGTTACCAAATCATCTAGCTTTAATATTTCTTTCTAATTTTCAAATTAGTTACCAAATTTTCTAGCTTTAATAATTTCTTTACCAAAAATCTCCTTAGTCACAGGCAACTTGTATAAATGATAATTTCAGTAGAAGTTACCAGCTTATATTCACTTCTCTTTTCTGATTTCTAATCACTGTATTATTTCAGACTTTTTTTGTGATTAAAATTCATTCATATCTTCTCAGTTTAGCTTTAGGGGTTTCTTTTATTTTTCATATTCTTACCTCTTTGAACTATCTCACCAGTAAATTAGCCTTCTTTTGAAACATTGCTAAACAAATATGCTGCTTGAAAAATATTTTTTTATTTACTACTTCTGTTGTTTACTGGTGACCCTGGTATTAAACAGTGCATTTTCAAAGAGTATTTTATTTATCTAAAAAGAAGAAACTATGCTGTGTACTGAAAAATAAGTACGTGTTCTTTTGACACTTCACAAATATGTCCAAATTTTTGAAAATATGCCAGAGACACAAAAAAAGATCAATGAAAACAAAACCTAATGATGGATCTCCCAACAAAACACTGAAGTCAATTTTTGAATGGAAAGAACATTTTGACTATGTTATAGTTTAGAGATTCCACTTGGAGATACTCCACTCACAGCTTTCCTTTAAGCAACATTACTGAAACTGAGAAACCTTCAGAGTGAAAGCACGGGGAAAATGTGATGTTTGTATGGGTATATCACTCTGCAGGAATATGTCTCTGAAAAATAGCTCACAAAAAATGCATCATATAGAAATGGTCAGTCACAAATTGTTCACAGCAGCTCATACTCTTTTGTAAATTTCTACCTATTATTATCTGTATTAACAAGATGGATTCATATTTGTAGAGATAATAAAGTGCTCCAATCCTCTGGTGCTTCAAAAAATTAATGAAAAAAAAGAGAGAAAGAAAAAAAGAATGAAAGAAACAGAAAGAACAAAAGAAACCAATACTTTTTTTTTTTTTTAATCCACATTTTGAATTGCATTGTTTAGGCTTCCATGTCTTTTAAAATATGACACAGACTGTAAAGCAATAAGAGGACGTATAAACCTGCAATGCAGGTAGGAAATAGGAAAAGGGAAAGGAAAAAGAGTTCTGTTAGGCTGGAAAAATGTCAGTTGTATTATTATTTCTTGGTAGCAGTAAGTATCCTGCAAAAAAAAGGTAAGAGTTCATAAAACTAGCTCCGATGTGTTGTCCAGTTTAGTGCGCATTATAGTGCTGAAAGGAACAGGACATGTAAAAATAAATTACCTGTTCAAAAAGTTGATGTATACATGTTTCTGAGATATGTCCTTTAGCATTCTTAAAGTATTTAACAGTTATTTTGTAAAAATCAGTCCTCTCTTCACATATGGTTTTAGTGCTTTTTTGATCTGATCAAACTAGCAGGTAACTAGGTGCAAAAGGGGTAAGGATATAACTTGCTTGAATAGTTCCTACATGTCGAATTTGCCGAATATTTGTAACATTGGTTTATTGACCTGAATATGCATCTTTTTTCTACTTGCCATGAATTCTAGGCTCATTTGGAAAAGATTGTGTTATACCTTGTTAAGGATTTTAAATGGAAACACCTAGACAAAGTGAATGTCTCTGAAGATTCAGTTGTTTGCTGGGTGTTCTTTTATGAATTTATGACATTATGAATTTTATAACAGAACACTGAAAATCAACCTTCGAATTCACAGGAATAGAAAATTATTAACATTTTGAGTTATCATGGGGACAGAAACAGAAAACTTTAACACGGAGAAAAACATGGTACTTGAACAAGGAAAATTTCTTGGAAGTCTGATCAAGGAGAAAATGTCAAAGAAAGAAGTATATTTAACATCTTCCATTGAAGTAATTTCACAGTATTCATTCTGCTATTTCTTTTGTTTTCAGTCTTAGAAGGGAACAACAATAAATAATTACTCATTCTGTTAAAAAATCCAGGCAAAAAGGAAGAATAGGTTTCTCTGTTTTTACACAATACTTTACATATTCAATGCTGGTAGAATTACGGCCTGTGTTTGCAATTCCACAAAACTTAGCAGACACTGTTATCATAAGGTATAATATACAAAAATCTCTTTCCTTTTTAGCTTTGACTCTACTAGATTTGAAATTCAGCAGATCACCATCCATGCAACCGCTGCACAAAACACCAGTTTTAAGTTCAGTTCTAGTTTTCTACTCTTGTGTGAGGCTTCGGTGAGGTTAACTAACAGCAAAGATGGGGAAGAGAGCAAGCTTTCACCAGAGAAAGGGGGGAAAAAAAAAAAAAAAAGAAAAAAGTCTTTTTCCATAATCTGACACTCTTCTTCCCTGTAGGGATGTTCAAACAGTTAAGAGAGCACCTGCTGTTCATGGGACAAGAAACATTTGTACTACCAAAGTCAGTATTTTGTATAAAACTGCATGGATCAACAGTGGCACCCAGTGGCCAATGCTTTTGCCAAAGTGATGTATTTACCAGAGCTTCATTTCCCTGCTCTTTTGTCTGGTATGCTTTCTGCAGGGAAGGAATAACTCTTAAGCAAGTCTGGTTTAATAGGATTAAGCCAAATATTTTTTGGTGTGTTTTTTTTTTTTTTTTACTAATGTCTTTTAATATTATGAACAGTATGCAGTGCATGATGTTTGCAAATATCAGTTTTATATAGGTTCAAGACAGACTTTTACTAGTTAATGCTAGAAGTAAGATATGCAGCCAATGTGAAAGAAAAATTAGGGCAATTAATAAAGACAAAATGGCATCTTGGCTTAATACTATGAAAGCCTTTAAGTTTAAGGAGTGCTTACACATAACACAATATTATATTAACTTTAATTAATAGTATATTAATATGATAATATTAATATTTTAGTAAGACAATTATCTAAAAGAAGCACACACATTACTTCTAGTAAGCAATTATCTATATGGTTGCACTCACATTTCTTCTTCCTAAGCCCCAAACTTGCCTGTGAATGAACACAAAAAGACTGCAAATTCTTCCAGGCACAAGCTATGTCTTAAGGTTTGTAGGCAGGATTAACTGAAACAGAAGGAAAAGAAAAAGGATCTATATTTATATTTTATACTTTCTTTCAGAATGCTAGGGCATGGCTAACTAAAGTGTATTCCCACATGGTATATGAGGGAAGGAATGATGTCTAAATTGCTCTACCTGTAGTTTTCAGGCTAATCATTACTAGGATTTTTTCCTGCCTTGTGTTGTGGATAGGAGTTTCACTTGATGTATGGCAACACAGTCTATTTATTTCACTGAAGATGAAGTTAAACACTTCTTCACCACAGGACTAGTGATACATATACAAATCACTATATAAGTATATGTATAAACATGTCTTACTCTACTTGGATAATTTATTGTCCAAAGAACGTAAACACTCTCCTGCTTAGACTGATGAACAGTATTTGTTGAATCACTGTCCTTATATGTAATTAGGTAGTGTAGCATTGATGGTAAAGCATAAAACTGATAATTGAAAATGCAGAATGTTGAAAACCAGGACCCAAACTTTGAACTGAAAGTAAAAAAAAAACACATAAGTCTACTACTGGAAGGATCAAAACTGCAGAGCAGGTGGCCTGATCCACAGATAAAATAGGTTTTCTAAAAACTACAGACGCATTTGAAAACTGAAAAAAAAGTAATACCTTGTTTTCTTCTAACTGTAGCTTTGTTAATAAGCTGATACTAAAGAAAGCTTTCCAATAGGTTTTCTAACATTCTCCTCCAAATACTATCTTCCAGTGGGATTTTCAAATTCAGTCCTGTAGTCATGTTTTTTCTTCTTTTTTTCTTGTCTATACGAAGTATTAACTACCATAAAAATAGTTTTGAAATATGAAAAAAAAAAATGCTATCTACCTTTTCCTCTCTACACCAGTCAGTTTTGGAAGTACCACTGCTTTCTATGAAGCAGATTCTAGTGTTCTGGCTGAGATTCCTAAAAAGTGGAGTTGCCTGTGTATTTTGTTTTCATTCTTTTCAGAAATGGGAACATTAATACAGCAAGGCAGGCTAAGAAAATATCCAGATTCTTCTGGCCAAAAAAATGACTTGCAAGAGCTCAGAATCTATTACTGCTTGACAGATGGTAAAAATAGAATGCTATGGCATAGATATATTAAATTCTATATGGTTTCCTAATAAAAACACCTAACAGTCTACAAATCTCTATTAAAATATATATATATATACCAAAGTACTTCCTACAAAAAGGCTAGTTGCTTTCAGACTTAAAACTTCAAAACCAAAAGGTTTTATGATATTACCATTCCAAGGAGCCATTCTCCTCCAAGAGTTCTCTCCACTGCCCTTCTACCTGCCAAGGATTGCCTGATTAACACTTCCCTCTGGGAAGCATTTCTGCTAGACCAAGACTCTGCTTTATCAGCTCCTTTGTAGCTTAGTGAAACAGCATTCACGACCTTTTGAAGCCTTCTTGACCTTATATTATAGTTTTCCATGGCTGAGAAATGTAATCACTTCTTCCAAAAGAATATGCGACAACTGTAGTCTATCACGCCAGAAATGTTGTTGTCCCCGTTATTACTGGCAAATAAAAAGCTGGTAGGTAGCTGGTATTTGATATAAACAAAGCATTTACCCACAGCAGATTTCCTCTGCAGACTACAAAGGAGATGTTTACATTTCAGTTCTTAAGAGAAAGAAAGATATAGAAGTAATAAAACAACTACAATGGAATAGTTCAGGATGAGTGGACCTTAAATCTTGCTTGCCGTGTTTCAGAAATGAAGGCCATCAGAGATCTTTTGAGGATCAGTTTAGGATTTTTTGCATATATATAATAAGAAAACATTTATTAAAAAAATGTGAAAGCAGAGTCAGACCCTCAAAACAATGAACTGTTCACTGCCGTACTACATTTTAATTACAATAAATTTAAATTTAAACTGTAGATTAAAGAAAACATTGAAAAAAAAAAGAAGAGGAGAAATTGTTTTCTTCCTTTTTTAAAGAGACATTGCTCTGTAACAATGTTGTGGTTTTGTTTAGTGAGGGGGAGCCTAAGGTGGAAGCTTCTGTAGGAAACTGCTAGAAGTTGCTCCCCTTTGTTTAGTGGACTCGGCCGGGCCTAGGGCGGACCCGCTGCTGGCCAAGGCCGAGCCGATTGGTAGCAGAATGTCCCGTGATAACGCCTCTGCGATAACGTATTTAAGAAGGAGAAAACAGGAAAAAAAAGAGAGAAGACAAGATGTGAAGCTGAGGGGGGGCAGAGGCACAGAGGGGGAGGCGCAGGCCTCACCGGCCTTGCAGGCCTCACCCTCTGGCCTCTCGCCAGGTGGCCGACTGGGCCCAACTCAGCCCGGCCCGGCTGCAAGAAGTGGAGAGGAGATGAGATGGGTGATGTGAAAAGATCCTGAGAGGCGTCTGCCAGCCTCTTGTGAAGAACGAACTTTTCTTGTGAGAGAAACAGCTGCAGACGCCAAGGTCAGTTCAGAAGGAGAGGG
>JAAGAY010003186.1:12949-24621 GCA_011801015.1 Ardeotis arabs
TCAAACCTCGAGCCGTTTTTCTTCTATTATCTCCCCCTGTTCTCTCGGAGGGTGGGGGGAGTGAGAGAGAGACTGCGTAGTCTGGTCCCGATCCGGGCTAAACTACGACAAACAAGAACTTCAGTATTTTCATATACGTTATTTGTGCTATAGCTACTTCATATATAAAATTAGAAAGAGTTAATTTGTACATGTTATTCTTGTGCTTTAGACAAGTCCTTCATTAACTGACAAACTTATTGCAGCTATATGGGAGGAACATACTGCATGATTTGCTGGACCAAGTAACTGCAATTCACAATCTCTTTTTACAAAAATATCACTTGATGCAATCCTCAGAGAGACATTCTTATATCCTCAGATATCTTCTCTTTATCATCACCCACTTGACAAGTCTTTTTACCCACAACAGAAGATTTTACCACTGATATTTAGTATTGTTTAACTATGCCATTTTGATACAACAGAGCAAATTATATACAAGAACATATCTCAGTGTGACATGTATTAAGTAAACACATGCAGTTTTTAATTGAAAAAGTATTTCATTTTCGGTAATTCAGTACAACTTACATGATCTATATTGAAGTCTTAGTTACTAGGCATAAACACACAAACAAAAATTTGTGTTACTATATTCAAAAAAAATCTACCCTTTATAGCCACTTACTTACATCAGTTGGAATAAAACAGATGGGTATTTTGCTCAGGATAACTTTCTTCTTTCTCAGACACTACAGAAGATGTTTAGTTTGAGGAAGAAGGATCTATGAGTGGGGAATAGGAGGTCTTTGCTCTCATTTCATAGCCGTGCTGTGCTATCTCCTCCATTGTCCTGTGTAGGGAACATTTTAGGAAATGCTATTGAAGTAATAATGGTCTTCATACTTTTTTCCAAGACCTTTTAAATTCTGTTTCCAGATCTTTTATCTCATCTTATTCTGTTGCAGGGATCTCAGCCTCAGGTCCTTTCTCAAGTTTAAAATTACGTACACAGGTTCCTTGTCCACCACCATTGCACATGGTAAGATAAGGAATGTATAGTCCTCACCAAGAAGTAATAAATCCAGCTGATTATTTGGCAGATGACTGAGTCTTTCGTAAAACACTATACACAGTCTCTTCCTCTTAGGGGGTATCTCTGGGAGAAGACACATTGGTGTTATCCAGTGTGTCGTACCTTTCCCTGTGACCATTTCTCCCTTTGCCCATCAGCCATTTAGTGGAATCTACAGTTCTGGTAATTGCATCACTATGAAATCCAGTGTTGTACACTAAACTCTGCTTCTGCAACAAGGGAAGCAAGCGTCAAAAAGATGGCTGCAGAGAATACTTCACAACTTCACTAATAACTGTATATTCATTAGAGCAAGTACTTCTTCCTCTCCCAGCCTCTTGGTGTATCATACCCTTTCTCCAGCCCTCGAACTGAGTTAATCCATGTCCTGTAGAATAATCTATTTTTTAAAGTGGCTTTATGGCTGGAAATAAAGATTTAAATATTGTTATGACACACATATTTTTAAGGAAGTATTCAACGCTTGGAAGGCACTGTAATCATCACTTAATGATAAGCAAGATAGAAAAGTAAACACATATAGAATAATGAATTGCTTCCCAGCTATAATAGCCCTCACGCTCTGATCACAGGACACAAACTCAGGAGGCTGAGTAACCTCCTGGCAAATCAATGGTAGTGCAAAGGAAGAACCCCAGGAGTTCACAATTGCATTCTTTTAGTTTTATCCCAGAAAAACAGTAGGCTCAACATTCTTTGGCTTTCATTAAATTTCAGAATAAATTGGAAGAGGGAAATACGATATTCTTCATGGAACAATAACTTATTCAGGCATTCCAACATTTTATTTCTATATAGGGCAAACTTTCCACAATGGCTTCAGCTCTGAATTTTTTATTTATATTTTTAATTTAGTTTTCTGTAGGCTGCTTAGCATTGTCACTTTGTGATTCAGCTGAGCTCAAGTTCACAGTGTTGAATAAGCCTCCCAAGCAAGCTAAAGAATTTTTACGTCTTAGATCCAGTTGAAAAGGTTGCTGCATTAAAACCATTGATGTGTGTGAACTAAAACTTCCTTCAGTGTTGGTATTGGAATAAAATATTGAAGATCATAAAAGCTGTCCTCAAAAACTGTGGAACCTGCTTTAGCATTAAAAGTAGTATCACTACAACACCATAAGGTCAATGATGCTTTTCTAGTTTTGTTATTACTATATGTAAGTATATATATATAATGATTTTAATGTAAATTCCTTTAAAAAAAAAGGAATCTGACAGTCTATATCAGCAACATAAAGGCAACATTGTATTGAAAGTTGTTGTTACATGTCAGATAAACCCCCCCACACACACAGTATGCAAGGACAAGAAATTTAAATATACAAAATTAAGGATCATCTAACAGTACAGAAGTAAAGAACTAAGATACCTCTTTATTTTAACATCACACCAGATTAATATTTTACCTGGTATACTGACATTTAAAAAGTGCTTATAGAATAATTAGAATATGTATGAAATTATCTAGAGTATATCACAGTTGCTGCTACACAGTGTCACACTGTCACTTACTTACTTTCCAGCAGAAATGATAATAACATACAGCAATAATCTTACTTTACTAATAGCAAAGTATTTGCTGCAATTAAAGGCCAGTATCCAGCAGGAAGACAACAAAATAGAAATATTTGAACTCCAATAACAACACCTCCAAAAATTCTTTACAAGTTATTTATTTTGTATGCTCTGTATTTTCACTTACAGAGTCCAGTTTTGTTTATTTTCTGAAAATAATCCCATTCAAACCAACACAAAATGAGGTAAGTGCCCTGGAACTCCAAAATCAAAGCAGAAAGGATTTTTGTACATAAATTTCTTAGCTTCTGGACTCTAGTGAAGTCAAATAAAGTATCTTCTGTTTTCATTGACAAGGATGAAATCTGACCCAGACTGCCCTCAGAAGCAGAACAGCTGCTGATTTCAGTGGGGACAGAATTTCATTCACCCCTGGGTGTTCCAAGTTGTAAGGAGCTTTTTTCTGCATATTTGCATGAAATACAAATGAGCATTGTGCTTCAGACTTTCAAAGCAAGCCATGACTTAGAGAACACCCTTGCAGCCACAGGAAATTGAAAAAGTTAAAATCAAGACATCTGAGAGAGATTAATATTTTTAGTAACAGTACAGTCCTTGTTGGGCAATGTTACCACAAAGGCTGGAGAACACCGATTTAAGGAAGTTCAATGTGTTACTGATAGCACTTGGTCTTTCCACATAAACATGCATTTTAATCAGCCCAGGTTCATATTCAAATCTTCAGTTACATCATGTTCGCTTAGTCTAGTGGTATAATTCATAGCAGTTGAAATAACACCATACAAAAAAAAAAAAGAGAAAAAAAGATTTATTTGCATGATTACTTCGTAGCTGTAAGCATTATGCTTCTGCCCTCCAGAATCTTAAGGGAAGTGTTAGATTCTTTTTCTTTCAGACATGATGAATTTAAGATGCACAACGATTTTTAATCTTGATTCTCAGGTATTCTGAACACTATTCAGCACTGGTCCCAGAGGGATGGAAAGGTGTACATTTGAAGTGTATGCTTCCCAATTCCCATGCTTCCCAATTCCCAACTGAGCTTCTTCCCTCTTTTACTGTATGACAGAGATCTTCATCTGTATTTTGACACCAATCCAGATAGTCATGACCATGAGGATCACTTTAGAAGATTACTAGAATGGCCAGGCTGGTAATGGATGTTCCAGGTTAGTCTCTCTCCTTCAGACAGCCAAGGGACAAACTTTGGGGGAGACAGTTGGCTTTGCCTTTTCAAGTATTTGGTTTCAAAGATTTTTGGATTGCTGGGCCTGCTGATGTTGCAGCCTTTTTGACATCACCACAGCCACTGAAAGGAACAGAAAATTGTCGATACAGTGTTTTTCCACCAAGGTGTAAACAGCTGAGCCAAACTGAAATTCTATTATTTGCAGATAAAGTGAAATCTCTAACTTGACCAGGCATATGCAGCTTTAATATGCCTGTTTGCTTTTATTTTCCAATATACTTTGAGTTAAACATTAATTTAGGGGAAAAGGTAACATGTACCATAAAATAGAGCTTATTTTTTTTTTAAAAAAAAAAAAGCTGTCATCAACTGCAACTGAGTAAAACTGAAGATTATGCCAGTATGCCAGAGAGCTTAATAGCAGTGCAGTGGTCACAGAAGCCTAGTGTTTAAAAATTAATTTCTAATTTGAAGCTGTTACTGGCAGTGCCAAGAGCATACAAAGTACATTTGTTCATCACCAGAGCTAGTTTCAGAGTAGAAAATTCAAGAGGAAGACAATGAGGTCTATCCAGTTTCTAAAATAGATCTGGGAAATATTTAAAATCTCTAGGCAGTGAAAAATACATTTCCACAAAAAGAGAGCTAAAGGGCAAATTAGAGAAATATCTTATCCTCACATTTTATAAGGCTATAAACTTGTCTACTTCACAAAGAATGGCCTTCTATTAATTTGATAAAAAGCTAATCAGATATAATTTAGGTTTCTCTGAAATAGGTATTTAGGGAACATCTTCTGCTCTTTGTTCCACTTAAAAGGAAAAATATGTTTATCAGACCATTGACTTCTTAAAACAGAAACAAATATTACACCACTTTTCATGCTGAAAACAAAAAGAGAAACAGATTTGCAAATTCAGTCACTGAGCTGTAAATATATTCCTGCAGCTACTCACAAGCATAGCAGACAGACTTTATTGTACCCATCAAAGGTGTCACCGTGTGCACCGATATCAAATAGTTTATACTTTCATCTGTGAACTGAAAATTCCTGAACAAGTCTGAGCACTCCTGACCAACATTCCTAATATTTTAACAGAGGTACTGAGAATGTGTTTTATCTATCCAAGCACTATTACCTGCTCTGCTTCCAGCACCTCAGTGAATGAAAGCAATGACCTAAAAAGATAAGATTGCGCACTGCAGGAGCACGGAAAACAAGCAAGCACCAAAATCTGAAAGCCAAGACTGTTCTAAAGACCAGCTTTTGATGGTTAATAGCATTCTTCCAGTATCAGAAGTGGATAAAAATAATTTTGTATTTTGGAACAACTGAGGAAATTATTCATAGAAAACGAGTTCTGTAGTGAGTTCTGTTCAGTAAACAAAGATTTACTTCTGCAAAAATGCTTATTATTTAGGCCTACTTGACAGATAGCCAAAAAATCCTGAAACATTTTTTATATTCAGTTTTTTGCCACTCTCTATTCAGGGCATGCCAATGGTTATCTAATAGAGTTTGTTTCTGTTCCCTGATTGGTTGGTTGAAGTGCTTTAAAATGGAAAAATACAAGGACAGAATAATCTTTTTATTGCAGACATACTTATTTGCATGCAAATACATGTCTCTATATGTAGAGTAGCTATTCCCCAAACATCCTTGGGAACAATAATACGTTCACATGAATATTTGTAAATAGCAAATAAAAAGGGGGCAGGAATATGGTCAAAGACAACAGCTTTTCAGAATTTAAGTTCACCTTTTCCAGCATTAGACAAAAAAAAAATCAGTGGATCTGATTTTCTATTGCACGTACTTCACTCAGTCATTTACACTTGTACAAGGCATGAACAACGTAGGAGTTACTCCACTAGCAGACTCATCCATTCTCATTCTAGTTGTGCTTTTTGCATTGCCAGTTTTCCAAGTAAATCCTGGGGAAGAGTCATGCCCCCACATGACTGGCTGCAGTATGTTTTATGTGACTTTACAGTATAGTTAGAAATGCCAGTTAGAAGGCTTAATCATGAAGCAGCAGAAAAAAAAAAACAATTAAATTGATAATGGTATTGATAATGGGCTTTCAGCCTGGCATCTGGCAGTATAACAAGATCATATGGCTGGCAGCATAACAAGATCCTATGGCTGGCAGCTGAAGTTAGACAAACTCAGCCTTTTAATCAAGTATACATTTTTAACTGTGAGGGGAAGTAATTAGAACAGGTTACACAGGTGTCTGTCGGCAATTTAAAAATCAAGACTGACTATATTCTGAATCATGTGCTTCATTGCAGGTGGAAAGTTGAGGATGACCTATGGCCCATACACTGGAAAGGAGAAACTAAATGATCACAGTGAGAATGTATCTGATCATTCATTCTGAAACTCCTTCAAATTAACTGCTACTAGTTTTGCCATCCACTAACTACCATGGCTATTGAGGTTGTAATGCTGCTACAGTTGTGACAGCCTAAGACCTGAGAAGGCTTAAAAGATGAGATTTTTCTGAAAAGGTTAAATGAAAAGGGGAAACAGGAATAGGCAGACAAGATTAGGGTCACGTAAGTGATTCTACAGGTTGAAAGAGAAGCAACAAATTCTGAGACTGAAGTTAGGAATAGTTATTCTGAGTGTAACTTATTTTGTTATTCATTTGTATAAGTTGAAAGGAAAAAGGTCAACACCTGCAGAATAGACAGGATTTTACCAAATATCAGAAGAACAGAAAAAAAACATTAGGCCCAAGGTTATATTTCCCCTACTGTGCATGACTATTAAATGAGCATTCTACATAAAACAAAATCTATTCCTGATGGGTCTTGTGTTAAATAAGCAATAATGCCACAAATAAATAAAATAAGCATCTTTTCCATTCATTAGTTAGAAAATAGCATCTTTATCTCAGTTTTAGCTGTACAAGTTCAACAGAAAGGACAAAGCAGGACAAAGAAGTGCCAATTTTATTCTACACTGACTGCATCAAGGTTTAGTACACATGCTGAGGAGGGTGAAGATACTTATTAAAGATGCTGACACTGGCATAAAAAGTAATTACAGTATTGTGCCTCCCTTTATAACAAACAACTCTACTTCCCTAACTTAGAGGTGACTCAAAGCCTTAAATTAGAATTCTCAGGGTTTCCCACATAAGCAAACACTGCAGGATTTGAACAAGTGGATATGCTTCCTGCTCATATTGCTTACTGCTAACTGTAATTATAGTATTTATGAATTTAAACCTTAATGGCAATAAACACAGTAACTCCACTGCTCTTGTACTAGAGATGTCACTTTCAGTTTTTCCATAAGCACTGTATTAAAAGTAGCGGAACCTTCAGAGGGTATTAGAGAGAATGTTATTTTTTTTCCCTTTCCCCATCTCCTTTTTTCCCCCTTTTCTTTTCACCTCAGGTATACGGGTGCTTGGAGAGACTTCCATGCAACACATGGAAACAGTGATGCAAACTCTTACAATACTTGTTACCTCTTTCCTCAAAAAAAAAAAATGAATAAAAAGGAATGGTTAGCAGGAATTCTTTCCTGTCTCAAGATCTCAGTGGGGTTTCTGGAAACTCTAAACTGGTGACGCTGACCAACATCTCTGGTAAAAGGGAAGAATCTATAATAAAGAAGAGCTCTAGAGTCAGTACGGATTTTGTGAAGGACAACACTGTCTCACACCTCCCAGAATTTTATAAGCATGTAAATGCATGGATGGATAAAGAGGATTCAGTGGACAGAAAGTATTTGGATTTCTCAGAAGCATTTGAGAAGATTCCACACTAAAATCTTTACCAGGAGCTGCCATGCTCATTGACTTTGAATGCAGAAAAGGTCATTTTATGAGTTGAAAGCTGGCTAAAAGACAGGGGAAAAAGGGTTAAGACTTAATATCTGTCTGGGATACAGAAGAGCCAGAAGTTATGTCCCATGGAGATGACTCTGGGTACTATCTTTGTTTTCTAAATAATATCACTTTTTTTTGGCACTGCAATAGGCAGTTTAGAGGGGCCATTGGTCTGACTTAGTAGGCTGGTGTCCTGTACAGCTATCTTCTCAGAGCATATTATCTTTTTTTCCAATACTATGGTTTTATGCATATCTTGAAGAACAAAATATCTGGGGTAAAATATTTAAAATTGTATGCAATGTTGCAACAAATTAAGGGCAGATCTGAATTAGCAAACAAACTCCTATCCAAGTGTGGGCATACACAAGTCATGTGGCCTGACAGAGAGCATCTCAAGCTTGGGATGGCTCAGTCTACCTTACTTAGAATATCCCTGAACACTTTACAGCGTCATTCATAACCTCCACTATTTTAAGTTGGTTTGGCTTTAGTCCTAACATTGTGACTGTGAGAAAGGAATATCTATTTTCTGCTTGCTTTATTTTGTTCTGGTTTTTAAGAATCATCTCTTATTCACCAATAGCAGGTTAGTAAGGCCTATTACATGTTATCAGTTTGAAACATGAAGTTGTGAAGATAAGGTGCTGCTATAGTGAAAAGGGCCATTTTCTAGCCCAGACAGCAATATATCCAAATAGTGAAAGGGGAAATACAGTACATTTTTTTTTTCCCCCTAGATTTTGTTTCTATGATTGTTATCGCCTTTCTAATGAATATATTCCTTCTTTCTCTTTTCATATTTTCACACTGCTGTGGTCCCATTGAGTGAAGTAACTTAAGTATACACATTAACTCTGAGAACAGCCCCACACAGCACTAACATCTGTGTGGGATGATTTGATGTGATGCAGCACTACCTGAAGTAGTCCTCATAGAGGCAGACCCAGTATTGGAAGGTGCAGATTCAGTACGCTTTAGTTAGCTTCATACCGTATTGAAAGCATCACTTGACAAGATAAATTTCCAATTTGTCTGAGATTGTTGCTTCAAGGACAGTACAAGTTCACACATTTAACAGTATTCATAAAATACATCAGGTCTCTTTATCTCGTAAACTTCCCTTATCTCTCACACTGCAGTCTTATCTAGTTAGTTTTTGGGAGGAAAGTGAGGTTGTTCTGTTTTTCCTCTTTTTTATCGCTGAATAAGTACATAATGGCATTATCATGAAGTGGAATTTTAAAAAGTTCTGCAAACATTTGCATGCCTCCTTCTAGAGAATCTCTTTGCCATTTCTTTTCTCTGTTCCTTGCTTCATTTTTGCCCAGGTATCTTGGGCAGCTATGGTCAGCTACCTACAGTAGAAGGCATATGCAATGAGATCCCCTCAGATCTTTCACTATCAAGATCAGTGAATCTGTGACTGCAGCCACAAACTGAAGCCTACGATGGATGTGAAGCACCTCCATACTGTGAAGGTTGTCTGCTCAGTGATGCTATCATTCTTACATGAAACATATCCAGGACCTTGTTAATACTTTCATGGTTCTGGCAGGAATACCTCATCTGGAACATTTTCCAGTTGGAATGAATCTTTTTAGTTAAAATTTCCTGGAGATCTGAGACTCTCATTCTATAGCACTGAATAGGAGCATCTTCTATTCTTAAAAGCTCCCAGAAATAGAAAAGAGCACATGAAAAATAAATAGAAAAACAGATTATTTTAGAATGTTTTAGTTATAGCATTTGTATATACAACAGAGTTTGAAAGAAAAAGATAAAGTATATGATTTATAGATAATTTTCCTGCAATTCCTTAGTACTTTTATAATTCCTTGTCTTTATTTTGCACATCAGTGGATTACTTTATTTTGTCATGACTATCAATGCATCAAAACTTTCTCATCCAACTTTTGCTAAAGTATTTTAATTAAAATGGGAGTATTTACTGTTGTTATATCATATTAATATTCCAGTAGGCATAAAAATTTCACTGGCTAATATTGAATAATTAAGAAGGAATACATTATTGATCAGATAGGAACAGTTTCATGTAATATAAAATGCTATTGTGCTTTGTTTGTGATTTTAATATTTCTTGTTGAAACCTCAAGTTGATATTGGTAAATGACTTTCTACTGTATAGAGTAAGCAAATTTTAAATGGGCATCACCTAGTGTTGTGAAGATATAGAGGACATTATCTAGTGTTGTAAATATGAAAATAAATATCAGTCCTATTTGTTTCTTCCCTAAAACAGGGTTTTAAAAATAGTAAAAGTTAAATTTTCTACTTACTGTAGTATTTACCAAGTTTGCTGTATCATCTCATTATTCCCTTTGGGTCATTACCCCAAAGGGATACCTTATCAGGTAATTTACTGTATATAAATGTTATTCTTGGCTATGTGCCTTGTGATATGCTTTAGAAAAAGCCTGACATAGGTATTATAGGGGAACTTGATAGTGATTATGAAAACAAGGTCATATTCTAAAATGAGAGTACGTCAAGACACTTTTCTTCTGAAAATAGTCTGTTGATATAGAATTTCACAGTTTGAATTTTCTGTGCAGTCTTTTGGTTTCTTTTCATAAATGTTTATGGGATAGAGTTTGAAAGTGTTCTCACACAGAAATTTTTCAGCCCTACTTTTCATTTTTGACCAGTTTCTTGAAAAGAAATCTTACAGAAAATCAAGTAAATCTAATACAAAGGTGATGCACGTCCTATGTTTTAACCTTATTTCCTCAGAAAATTAAGTTCTTGTGATATCATTCTTTCTTTCCTTTCCCTCTCCTTTTCACACATATTTGATCTTGTTTTCCAGGTCTGACTCTGTTTGACAGAGAGTATCAAAGGCTTTATCCAAACTACAGGACCCACATACCTGAGCCCAGCTGCCCACTCATAAGCCACATGAGATCCAGCTGCACACTATCCTATTCCCTGAGGGCAAAGGAAATCTCCTGTCCTCCTCACTCTAAGAAGCAAGGAAACAGCACATTGCCTGCAGACGCAAGGAGCTGGGGACTGCCAGCTGCACTGAAGAACACAGCTCCGAGGAAAACCAAAGGCGTTAGGTTTTTGTATGAGAGGCAGAAGATGGACAAAGGTAATAAAATCAAGCTACTAACCTACCAAAGGAGAGGTTGCATTGTGTGTTTGGTATTATTTGTATTATTCAGAGAATCAGTCAGTCAGCACCCACAGGCTTTGCCCCAACACAGACGGGTCCATCCAGGTGCCTGATAAGTGGAATCAAGCAAAAGATGATGGATGGATATAGCAAGTGACTGGCAATTCAGTGAGATGGGCCAAAGAACATGAGCAGGACCCAGAAATATTACTAGGGGGATCAATGAGGAAGATTAGATCTTGTGGACCTAAAGAGATCCACAAGAATATATTGTGGACCTTGAGAGAGCTGGCTATATCATGATGGGAGTGTGGGAAGTACAGAAATCACAAATTGCCAAGAGACTGGGTTTGCTAGTTTGGAATTGTTGAATTAATTGAATTGTTTTGGAAGCGTGTTGTCTTCTGTGAGAAACTGCTAGAAGCATCCCTTTGATGGCGCTAATGCCAGCCAGCTCCAAGATGGACCTGCTGCTGGTCAAGGCATCAGGTCAGATGAGGTCCCCAATGACTGGAAGAGAGGGAACATAACCCCCATTTTTAAAAAAAGGGAACAAGGAGGACCCGGGCAACTACAGGCTGGTCAGCCTCACCTCTGTGCCTGGCAAGGTGGTGGAGCAGATTCTCCTGGAAACCATGCTAAGGCACATGGAGTGCAGGGAGGTGGCTGGTGACAGCCAACACGGCTTCACCAAGGGCAGATCGTGCCTGACCAACTTGGTGGCCTTTTATGATGGGGTGACAGCATCGGTGGACAAGGGACGAGCAACGGATGTCATCTACCTGGACTTGTGCAAAGCTTTTGACACTGTCCCGCACGACATCCTTCTCTCTAAACTGGAGAAGCATGGGTTTGATGGATGGACCACTCGGTGGATAAGGA
>JAAGAY010003187.1:0-57984 GCA_011801015.1 Ardeotis arabs
GGATGGGGCTCTGAGCAACCTGATCTAGTGGGGGATGTCCCTGCTCCTTGCAGGGGGGTTGGACTAGATGACCTTTGAAGGTCCCTTCCAACCCTAATCATTCTATGATTCTATGATTCTATGATAGAAATGAAACTACTATATTATAATTTAATATAACTAACATAGAGAACACTGAGGTCAAGTTCTGCATTTAATCTAGAAGCCACTGGACTCAAAAAGAAGATTTATAGAAGATAGCCCAACCTTAATGTGAAAGCTCCAGGCCTCTTGCTATTCTTTCCTCAATAACTGTCCAAAACACTGACTGAATAAAGTTGAATTCCTACAGTGAAAAAAAAATCATACATAGTTAAAGGCTGTATGGAGGCACAGAGGAGCAAAAGGATAGGGTTTATATTGCATCGATCACCTTAATTTCAGCACAAGAAATGTCTGTATATGTAACTTCAGAAGAGTCAGGTAGTGTGTGTTACTGATATGAATATTGCAAATGGGAATTTTGAAAAATAAGAACAAACTAAAAGGCCCCCTACACTTGACAAGCAGAACTATTCATAGGTAGCAGATGATTACTATCTTTTATTTATGTGTGTATGATAAGATGATTTAAAAAAAGTAATATTCTATTACTCAGATGTTGATAAACAAATTACTAAAATGAAAGCAGAACTTAGTAATATGTGAGAAGGAACTGCTTTTCCATAAGCACAACAAGAAACAATTTCAGTGATTTATAAATTATATGTAAATTTTCTCTATTATTTAACTTTCTTACAGGAAAAAAAGCATAAATTTCTTGGCCGTAATAAATGATCTCCTCCATCCATCACAACTGTTAGGGAAGAAATTGGTCTTAGGCATTTTCAGAATTTTTTAGCAGTTTTCAGGCTTTCAGTTATAGATTTATTTTTTTTTTTCCCCCATCATGGACATGCCTCATTAATCAACCACACGTGTTAATTTTGGGTCAAAAGTGGTACAAATAATTTTTTCATTCGATAAGAGGTAATTCTTTCAACACTCTTTCCAAACTAGATCTGAGCAATGCAGTGTGTATGTGGAAGAAACTTCAGCTTCTTCTCCAGAGAGAGAGAATTTCTTAAGGACTGTAGTGCATGCAATTGCTTTGCAAGCTAAGTAGTTTTGCAATTTTTTTTTTTTAGAATTGCTTTAACAAGCATTTAGTGGTAACATAATTTTGCCACCACTGAAACCTACTATGATGTCTCTACTGATGAACTGATTCACTCCTTGTTTGCTTTCAGGGTTCTAACTTCTAGGTTATTGTACTATAAACACATAATTTAATTCCCAGGGTCTAGTGTAGGGGAAGCCAATTAGTTTCCCTTGCTAGGAAACTCAGAAATAGGACAAATGAGAGATGTTTTCAAAAGAAAAAAAAAGAAAACTATAAAAACAAAAACAAAATAAAAAACAACAACTCCTTCCCATTGAAAAAAAAAAAACAGTTTGACCTTTTATTAGATAGGTTTTAAGTTGGTTTCACCATTTGGGCTAAGGAAGAGAAGAGTGATTTGATTTAGGAATGAGAGATCCTCAGGTACATCTGAATCCTGCAGTCTGGCACTGTTTGATCACTGGGATTCTGCATGGGCCCAGAGTGGTTGAGTTGTGGTGGACATGGATGTGCATCAGAAAAGAAAGGATGGGGTTAAGCAGCATCAGTCTCAAAATTCTGAGTGAGGACTGATGACCGTGCAAAAACCATGTCTTCTATTATAGTTCATTTTTAATGAAATAAATGTGTCCCTAATATACTCTGTGAAGGACTCTCATAATTTCAGGAGGGCCAGGATTTCAGTTGTTTATTTTGAGATGAGTGCTTAAACCCAGTGTCACAATCTGTACGTTCTTCTCAATATGGTAGCACGACTGTATTACTTGGGGTTGTTGTGTGGAAAGAGGGGAGAGGGCTGTCGCGCCTGTACTTGCTGTACAGAATAATAAGGCTGTACAGAATAATAAGGCTCACCTTTTTATCACTCCTTACTTCAGCTGTAGTTGTAGTTATAAGAAAGGGAGCAACTACTCTTAATATTCCTTCTTACAGAAAAGGAAGGTTTTATGAGAGATGAGAACAGGACATAGACCGCATGATTCACCAGCCAGAGTAGCTGAGGAAAGATTTTTTTTTTTTTAAGGCTAAGCAATTTGCTCCTCACTCTGAAATAGGAGAGCTGTTGCATAGGTAGCATTCTTGCTAAGCAATAATTAAATCTTTCTTTTCTTCCTGGGATGGTGGCTTCTTGGGGAGTAGCTCCTTCGTACAGAGGCTCCTATGCCACAAACTCATGCTGCCCATCTAAGTCTCATCTTGCCCAGCGCTAGACTGCTTTGGCAATAAACAGGAACAGATCTCGACTTGCCTCAACTTCAGTGGGAGCTGAGGGTTTGTACGGGATGCTCTCGGCACCTCACTTTCAGATCCTATTGCATTTTTACTGCCATCCAGCCATCTCCATGGCAACCCTCACTGCAGCACAGTCTCTTACGCATTGCATATGTGCAGCATGTGTGTTCTTTACCTTCTGCTTTTAAACACCTTCTTTGGGTGGTTCTTTTTTGTGTGTGGAGCAGTTTTGTTTTAGTTTTTTTTTTGTTTTTTTTTTCCTACAGAAATAATGACTTTAATACAGATAATGGGCCCGCTGTGTTGCCAGATGAACACTTGGGTAGCTTTCCAATGATCCTTTCTGGGTCTAAATTGTGCAGTAATAATCCAGTGTCTTTTTCCTACACTTTTAGAGTAGAAGGTTGGTTTGTAAATGCATGTTGGTCGTGCTAATGGTACAGCACTGGTGTTTGCATTGCTAAATCTACATACAAACGAAGGGCAATTAGGATGTATGCAGTCATGCGTGATCTTTTTTGAAGCCATTGTACAATATTTATGCTTCTTTGTGCTTCATCTGTTCCGAATTACATGTCTCTTTCAGCTGGTGCCCTGTTGAAAGCCTTGTGCAGAAGGTAAGGCTATTATTGTGCAGTTTATTCAGGAGAGTATGAATTTTGCAATATTGTTACCAACTTCAAATCCTCATGAACTGTATCTGCATGAATACAGTTTACCCATGATGCACTCTCAAGGATTAAAAGAATATCATAGGGCGGCCTGAAGCAACCAACATCTGCTTTTGGACATCTCATATCATCAGTGACATTGCCCACAAAAACCAACTTCTTTTCTGCTGCTGGAACTTTATCTTTCTGGTTCCTAAGAAGTGCTTTTGCAAGAGCAAAAAAGGATAAGAAGAGGAAAAATAAAAAGAAGTAAAAGAAAAATAAGAAGAAAAAGAAGAAAAAATATGAAAAGGAAAGGAAAAGAAAAAGAAGCAGCAGCACGTCAGAGGGAATTGACAAATTACTAAAGGAGAGTCCTTGGAAAACAAATAAAAAGTTGTATTGATGTTACCACACTGCTTCCAACAGCACATTTAAAGGAACTCAATTAAAGTGTGTAGACCAAGCATTTAACCTAGTCTGACCTTCTTGAAACCAGTCTATCTCTTCCCTTCTCTCATCTCTTGATCCTATCTGAGCATTGAGAAGGTTGTTTCCAGGAACACATAAAGGGGAAAGATCCGTAGGTGCACAGTGACATTGAAGGACTTAAAAGAAGTGCGTACTTCCAAGCTCACTTTGTTTGTGATGTAAAGTAAAACATTTAGTCTGTCTCATGTAGTACTCCCAACAGTTTTGAGTGCTTTACATCACAAAGATCGTGCAAGGATAAAATTCATTGAAGCTCATGAAGCATTCAGCTAATAGAGGGTCATCAGTAGAACAGCTGGGAAATAGTTTTACATTGCCAAATGGCATTATAATTTATTAACATTTTTAAATCATATAGGTTTTTTTAGTGACATTTCCCAAGAGAGAAAAATTCCTTCCAGTTAATTCAAAGTGAACAGTGAAAGTAGCACAGGTCTTCTCATCAGAGTGCTTCTGTGGAGCGAGGAAGCTGGAAATCTGAAAGCTCTGCATCTGAAGAAAGGCTGGAAAAAATGTCTCCTGTTCTTGAATTCATCACCCAGTCTCTAAATGGTACCAAATGATACATCCGTATGTTAAAAAAAAACCTAAATGAGTCACTTTTTTCTAAAAGGGTGTCTTAGAAGCTTATATATGACAGGAAATTTTACAGACATGAGTTCCCACCTGATCTTGAAACTTAGAGTTATAGATAAATGTAAAGAGTCCAGCAAGAGACAATGTCACAGAACCACCCCAATGTTTCTTATTGCTTAAATTAGGCACCCCTATAACTTGAGTGCAGTGGGTATTGCCAAATCCATTCTTACGCAAAGGATCCTAATTCTCCTGAGGTACAGGGTAAGGAACATAAATAACTAACTCAGATATTTCAATCCCACATCAGAAATTTTGAGTCATTTTGAGCCATTCTGAGAATCTGGTCTGAAAGAGCTTGCTCAATAACACCCAAGAAACCTTGCTAGAAAAGGAGATTGAGCCTAAGTCTCTGACACTTACTGAGCAGTCACCTTCTGTTTGTACATTGTGCAGAGAAAACACACATTCATCCTAAAGCTACGTCAAGTGATACTGGCTGCAACATTCGCTGAAGTGTTTTCCATAGGAAGCATTTGCCAAATAAGTAAACAAAACAATAGTATAGAAAGATGCTTTTGCTTTTAATAGAGAGCATGAGATGAAACAGCACCTGCCAAAAGAAAAGATGAAAAAGAAAAGAATGTTCCTTCAGTTCTCATTGTTTAGGAAGGCATGATGCTTTGAAGAAAGACCATATTTAGGAAATCAGTGTACTTTTTGTAAGAATGAAGCAACAACAATAGCAAAAATCTTGAAAAGGAAAATTTACTCTTTTACCTTTTTGATTCTGTCCTTAAAGATAAAAGATCTTTGTACAAATTATGTATGAGTGAGCACGGTATGGGAAAAAATAAACTGTAGTTACAAAAGAATAAAGCCAGCAGACAGATAAAGCAAAATAATTCCTAGAAATATCCTTAACAATTTTTCCTTTTGTTTATTTTTCTAAAAAGTCATTGTGTGCATTATCACAGTCAAGTAACATAAATTTCTAGTTCTCTGTTAAGTCCCTTGACCATAGAAAATGTGTTTTATTTTGATACTGGAATTTCTTTGGGAGTGAGCCAGTCATTTTTTTTATGAAATGAGAGTTGAGTGTAGTTCTCAGGTAGAGCACTTGGGAGCTCACATTACTGTCCTAAAACGTCTTGCATCCTCAATTTAGCAGACTGTGGCACAACCCTCACAGTATTCCATATTTTTGAACTGGAAAAACAACTAAAACTCAGATGAGAACTAGACAACATAGGGAATCGAATATGGAGGGTAACTTAACTGATTTAATTCAGGTAACTAGTTCAGAGTAAGCTGAATAGATTTCAAGACACTACTGACTCTATTGATTAGATCTCCGCAGATTATAAATGGGAGCTTAGACAGCTACTATGCCTGCAGACATTGGCATGCAGGTATTTAAATTTTAGTATCATTGATTTGGAGCTGAATTTCACCTAGACATTCTCCTCTGCAGAGCGATAGGCCTTAACCATGCGATCACAACCACTCTGCAACTCTTAGTGCGAGGCCCTGGGTAGTCCCTGGGCACATATATGCCTTTACCTGGGCTCCATGGACACTACTCGCGGAGCTGTTTTGTCATAAACACTTTGAACAGCTAGAAGATGTAATTGTTCTTTCCCCCTCCCAAAATTCTCATAATGAGAACAGTTCCCTCTTTTTCTATTCTTTATGGATTTCCTATGAAAAATCAAGAAAAATAACTTTGGCATGAGTTGGCTAGATGTACAAAACCAAAACGAACACATAAAGCTATAGAAGAAGATCTATTATCTTTAACTTTGCTCTTATAATGACAACAAGTATTCTCTCACATTTATAAACTTTGATCAGGCAGGAGACAGAGCTTTCTCTGTGAACTAAGGGTCATCAAAGTCATTATCGCCTTGTCCTTTATATCAACTTAATGCCTTGAACTGCTTTCACCAGCACAGACAACTAAATATTTTCTAAGAGAAAAGAAAATAAAGAAGAAAAGAAATGGGAAGAAATATCTTCAAAATGAGCCTTTGGAAACAAAGCATTCCACAAAGAATGCACAATTTTTCCTGAGGAGAAAGGAGTAGAATAAAAATGAACTGCAAATCATAGAATGAATTGGGTTGGAAGGCGCTTACAGATCATCCAGTTCCAACCTCTCTGTCATGGGCAGGGACACCTCCCACTAAGACCAAGTGTGATGGTTTAGCCCAAATTACCACACAGTTTCTCGCTCACCCTTCCCCTCCCCAGTGGGATGGGGGAGAGAATTGGGAAGGAAGGAGAACTCGTGGGTTGAGATGAAGACAATTTACTAAAATAACAAGGGAAAACTACAATAATAACAGGATATAAGGATATTAAAATATACGAAGAGAACAATATATGTTCTCTCACCACCCGATGTCCCAATGACCGATACAGCCCGTCCCGAGCAGCGATCACAGAAACAAAACTGAGCTGCAAGCAAAGGAGCAAAAGGGAGCCAGCAAGGTAGAGGGAACGATGCCAGCAAAATGAGAGAAAGATGAATGCCAGGAAGGCAGACACCCACCCTGGCCTGCCCCCACTTATATACTGAGCATGATGTTTGTGGCATGGAATACTCTCTGTGGCCAGTTTGGATCAATTATTCTGTCTGTCTTTCTCTCAGCTTCCTGCATCTGCAAATTAGTGAGACTTGGAAAGCAGGACGGTGTCCTTGGTCTCATTCAAAACTACTGCTATCATCAGGGTGTTTATCAACATCCTTCACACATGAAATCCAAAACATACCAGCTACTGAGAGGAAAATTAACTCTATCCCTCCCAAAACCAGGACACCAAGTCACTCAAAGCCACATCCAACCTGGCCTTGAACTCTTTCAGGAGTGCAGCATCCACAGCTTCTCTGGGCAACCTGGTCCAGTGCCTCACCATCTTCATAGTGAAGAATTTCTTCCTATGTCTAAATCTACATCTACCCTGTTTCGCTTTAAAGTCATTATTCTTTGTCCTATCACTACATACCTTGTCAAAAGTCCCCCTACAGCTTTTTTTGCAGGCCCTGTTTAGGTTAGCCTGTGCTCATAGAAGATGTGCTCCAGACCTCTGATCATTTTTGTGGCCTCCTCTGGACTCACTCCAACAGGTCCACATCCTTCTTATTTTGGGGACTCCAGAGCTGGACACAGTACTGCAGGTGACATCTCACCAGAGCAGAGTAGAGGGCCAGAATCGTTTCCCTCGACCTGCTGTCCACGCTTCTTTGGATGCAACCCAGGATGCGGTTGGCTTTCTGGGCTGCAAGCACACATTGTCAGCTCATGTTGAGCTTTTCATCCACCAGTACCCCCAAGTCCTTCTCCCCAGGGCTGCTGTGAATCCATTCCCTATCCAGCCTGTATTTGTGCCTGGGATTCCCCAACCCACGTGCAAGACCTTGCTGAACTTCATGAGGTTTGCACAGACCCACCTCTCAAGCCTGTCAAGGTCCCTCTAGATGGAGGAAATGATGTGTTTATTCATGTTGCTAATTCTTGAGTCTTAACGCAAGGATTTATCTAGACCAGTGCTACTAAGAAGGAAAAGAAATGGAAAAGATTGGTGAAGAAAGTTAATCACCCCATTTAAGTAGGTTCACTCCTACTGAATGATTTGCTGCACCCTTTAAGGCTTCCTCTCTAATCAAAGAACAGAGAAAGGCTTTTAAAATGCAAGATTCAAAGCACCTGCAGTAGATTTTTCCTTTGAATTGCCCTGTAAAAGAGCCTGTCTCAGTGGGCAGAACCATAAGCAAGTTGTTCCCAAACATGACTAACTGTGTTGGATGTCAATGGATAGTACAAAGATGCCCTAATGACAGCATGAAGTAAAACTTCCACACTGATGAATGACACAAACCATTATCCAATTTTCCTAAGGTGAGTGGCTAATGCATTAAATTCTAACACTGTTGGATATCTGCCCTGTGTGGTGCCATATATTTATTCTTCTGTTTCAAGTCAGATAGTGTAGTTATTGCAGATAAGTGAGAAGTCTTTGAGTTTAAGTGCCAGAGGCTAAAGAGATTTTGCCTCAGGATAAGATACAGGAATTATTTAAGAACTGAAAAGTATTGTAAATTTAATAACAATCATGAATAAATTAAAACAGGCTAATTAAAAAATAATAAAATGATAGGTTCTGTAAGAAAAGCCTGACTGTGAAAAGTGTTCTGGTCATATGGAACCATTTAACTTTTCCCATCCCAGTGCCTGCCTTAGAAATGATATCTATTATCATTTTTTGCATTGTGCTAACATGATGACTTTATTTTGCATCTTCTCTCACGAAATGCCACAGCTATCTAGTTCAGTTTGAATTATGTACGTATTATACCCTATTGCTTCACCTTTCTCTTTATGGCAATCAACTAAAATCACAAACGAGGAGTAATAAACAAAAAGTCCAGAATTGTCTTCTGTTTCCTAGATTATTTCTCCCTGAATGGCCACAAATGACATTCCAGGAACTTACTCTTATTTTCCCATGCAACTATTTCTCCATTTATCATCATTATCTGCTTCGGACTCTGTTTCTGACTTAATCTCCTCTAGATGCTTATTTACTCTGTCTTACGGAGACATAGAGCTTCACTCTGTGTTGGGTTCATTACTCAAAATTCTTTACTACTCTGGCCATAAGTGTAAAATGATGTATTGTTGATCACACAGCATAATGAAGTCCAGCTGCTTGGTAGTTCAAATCCAGAGAGAGTTGTGGTTCTATAACAATTTATTTGGCCATGTCCTAGAATTGCATCTCATATTATCCTACAATTTATTTGTCTTCTATCATGTATTTCTCATGTATCTGCCATTTACTTACATTCTGCCATCACACTTTTTACATATTCTTGCCCAGTTATCAAAGCTCTCATCCTTGAAAGCACCCACATACCATCTGTGAAACAGCTGAATTCGGTGTTCCTTTCGTCATGATAGTGTGCACCCAGCAGCAGCTAGACCATAACCTTCCTGCTTTCTTGTACATGGCTCAATATTAGAAGCAGAATCATCTTGTCTTTCACATGCAAATAGATTTTACTTACCCATAGTTGCAACTTAAGTGGCTCATTTCAGACTCAAGTTAACCTGCGAATAATATTGATAAAGGCAGAGCAAAAATATGATATTTTAACGTGTAACTTAAGTGTTGCTGCTGGCAGTCAAAGTTTTAAAATTCCAGGATGCTATTGGTTGCGTAAGGTTAAAACGTTATGACTTTTTGTTTGTTCATTTATTTTTATGTGCTGACATGTTACTTGTTTTTCTTGGTTTTTTTTTCCCCCTGTACTTTTGTCTCATTCTAGGATTTTCAGCAAATTCCACTAGAAAAAAGTTCACATCCACATGTGTGTGTGTATATATATTTATTCACGTATCAATAAGTGTTTTCTATGGAGGATCATTACTGAAGAAAACAGAAAACAGCAAATAGACAAACAAAACAAAACAAAAGACATATTAAGAGATTAAATACAAAGAAACTGGATGGTATTTTTAAAAGATGAGATGTGATCTCTACTTAACTAGAAAGCTAAAACAAAAAAAAAAACACACGTACTCCACACAGTGAAAACTGAATACTTCCAAATACATAAACCTCAGCAGATTTAAAATATACTGAAATCTCTCATTCTGAATAAATCTGCAGACAGAGAACATACTGATGTGAAGGAATGTCTCAAGGACAAGAGACTGTCTTAAATACAAGTTTCTGCTTCTCATGCGAATGAGTCTGAGCCCTCTATAGGAAAATTCTGGTTTCCTGAAAGGATCTCATTTGCACCAACTCGCCATGAGACGAACGTGTACAAGTCGACACAACTGTTCAAGGGACTAGTCATAGAATGAGTCGTAGAATGGATCATAGAATGGTTTGGGTTGGAAGGGAGCTTACAGATCATCCAGTTCCAACCCCTCTGCCATGGGCAGGGACACCTTCCACTAGACCAGGTCACTCAAAGCGGCATCCAACCTGGCCTTGAACATTTCCAGGAGTGCAGCATCCACAGCTTCTCTGGGCAACCTGGTCCCGTGCCTCACCATTTGCACCGTGAAGAATTTCTTCCTTGTGGCTAATCTATATCTACCCTGTGTCGTAGTTCAGGCCCGATCGGGACCAGACTACGCAGTCTTTCTCTCACTCCCCCCATCCTCCGAGAGAATAGGGAGAGATAATATAAGAAAAACGGCTCGAGGTTTGAGATAAGGACAAGGAGAAATCCTTAAAGTTACCATTACGGGCGAAAACAGACTCGACTTGGGGAAAACTATTCATTTATTACTAAAAACAGCAGGATAATAAGACAGAGAACAAGATAAACCTCCTCCCCACCCCTCCCTCTTCCTGAGCTTAACATTATCTCTACTACCTTCCCCGCCCGAGCAGCACAGGGGGGAAGAGGGAATGGGGGTTGCAGTCAGTTCATCACGCGTTGTTTTACGCCGCTGCTTCATAGTTGGGGGAAGAACTCCTCACATTCCTCCCCTGCTCCAGTGTGGGGTCCCACCCATATGCCACAGTCCTTCATGAAACTGCTCTGGCGTGGGTCATCTCTTCCACGGAGTGTAGTCTCTCCAGAACGGCTGCCCCAGCGGGCCCTCCATGGGCCACAGCCGCCTTCAGGCATCCACCTCCCCCGGTGTGGGGTCCTTCACGGTCTCCAAGGGGATCTCTGCTCCTCCGTGGACCTCCATGGGCTGCAGGGGGACAACCTGCTCCACCATGGTCATCACCACAGGCTGCAGGGGAATCTTGGCCAGGAGCCACATTACTCCTCCCCCTTCTTCTTCACTGACCTTGGTGTCTGCAGTGGTTTCTCTCACAAGAAAAGTTCTTCACAACAGGCTGGCAGATGCCTCTCAGAATCTTTTCACATCACCCATCTCATCTCCTCTCTGCTTCTTGTAGCCGGGCCAGGCCAAGTTGGGCCCAGTTGGCCACCTGGTGAGAGGCCAGAGGGTGAGGCCTGCAAGGCCTATGAGGCCTGCGCCTCCCCCTCTGGGCCTCTGCCCCCGCTCAGTTTCTTCACATCTTGTCTTCCCTTTTTTTTTTTCTGTTTTCCCCTTCTTAAATACATTATCGCAGAGGCGTTATCATGGGACATTCTGCTACCAATCGTCTCGGCCTTGGCCAGCAGCAGGTCCGCCCTAGGCCCAGCCGAGTCCACTGAACAAAGGGGAGCAACTTCTAGCAGTTTCCTACAGAAGCTATCACCTTAGGTCCCCCCTCACTAAACAAAACCACAACACCCTGTTTCAATTTAAAGTCATTATCCCTTGTCCTATCACTACATGCCCTTGTCAAAAGTCCCTCTACAGCTTTCTTGTAGGTACCATTTAGGTACTGGAAGGCTACTAGGTCTCCTCAGAGTTTTCTCTTCTCCAGGCTGAACAGCCCCAACTCTCTCAGCCTGTGCTCATAGGAGAGGTGCTCCAGACCTCTGATCATCTTCATGGCCCTTCCTCTGGACCCTCTCCAACTGGTCCATGTCCTTCTTATGTTGGGGGCTCCAGAGGTGGACACAGTACTGCAGGTGGGGTCTCATGACAGCAGACTAGAGGGGCAGAATCCCCCCCATCGACCTGCTGGCCACACTTCTTTTGATGCAGCCCAGGATGCGGTTTGCTTTCTGGGCTGCAAGCATACAACGTCAACTCATGTTGAGCTTCTTGTCCACCAGTACTACCAAGCTGTCAATCCATTCTCTGCTCAGCCTGTATTTGTGCTTGGGATTGCCCCGACCCATGTGCAAGACCTTGCACTTGACCTTGTTGAATTTCATGAGGTTCACATAGGCCCACCTCTCCAGCCTGTCAATGTCCATCTGGATGGCATCCCTTCCTTCCAGCGTGTTGACCACACCACACAGCTTGGTGTCATTGGCAAACTTGCTGAGGGTGCACTCTATCCCACTGTCCATGTTGCCAACAAAGATGTTGAACAGGGCCGGTCCCAATATCAACCCCTTAGGAACACCACTCGTCACTGTTCTCCACTTGGACATCGAGCCACTGACTGCAACTCTTTGAGTGCAAGCATCAAGGCAATTCCTTATCCATCAAGTGGTCCATCCGTCAAACCCATGTCTCTCCAATTTAGAGACCAGGATGCCGTGTGGAACACTGTCAAATACTTTGCACAAGTCTAGGTAGATAGTAAGAAATACATTTACCATAAGAAAATGTCCTCCATGATAATTACAATTCCATCTTTTAGGAAAAAGCTAGATATACCTGCTGGCAAAAGTGTACATAGACTCATAAAAATTTATATCACTGATGAATAATTCTCTCATGCAGTACCTACTCCTTCAAATTGAAAGTAAACATTTTATTCTAAGGAACAGAATTTGTTAACCTGATGATTTTGCTTATGTGCCAAGTATTCTGCTCCTCGAGGCTGGTCTTTATGTTACCTTTTGTTATTAACTTCATAGTTTGTAGTTTTTAAAATCATATGTTAACCTATGTGTGCTTAAATAACTCCATATATACAGACAATATATAGTTATTTAAGTAAGGTAATGTATATGATTCTTAGTAGAGACACTAACTTTTCCATCTAGAGTTTATTCTACTTTTACAGGAAAAAAACCTGACAAAATATAATGTTTATACTCTTGAACCCCCTTTGGATATATATTTAATCTTATTATAATATTATTTTACTGGAAAAAAAAGGAGTGATTAATATTTTGCTACAATAACTCCCTAATGTCATATTCCTTAACAAAATTCGTAGTTCATCATTTCTCTGAAACTATCACAGTCTTCCAGTATGTAGGTGTACTACCTAGTTAGAGCATGTTTTTTGGCTGTATTTCTTTCTTTTCTTTCATTTCTTACAGACAGAGAGATGGAAGACTGACAAGGAGCCAGCTGTTAAGTCATTCATTTTCAAAATTATGTTTTGAACAATGTCTGGAACTTACGAAATTATTATTGCAGGCTTTGGATGTGGTCTAAATTACGCCACAGACTATGGTTCCCTCAGTGATCATGTAACACCTGAAAACTGCACATTCCTATGATTATTTTCTTATTACTCTGATAATCCCTCTTTTCTGGTATTCCCAATGGGAAGGTGACAGCCTGAAGGGCACAAAGGGCAGGAGATGAGATAAGAATTTTAGATTTGATTTTACAGGAATTATTAGGTTCTGTGTTTCACCAGTTCTACTAATAAAGCCTCAGAAATTTCTAAGTAATTCTAACATATCCACAACAGGGTGTTTCACTGTTGGTTTTTTTTTTTTTCCCCAAGTCCATTCAGTATTTTTCTATTACAGCTGGAAGAACTTGTCAATGGAGATTCCTTCTCCCCCTTCTCTTGACACATATGCCCCGGGACAGGATCGCCTTAAACAACGACAGGCAGGCAGGGATGCCATAAGGAAAGCAGTGACTTGTGCTGTTATTGACCCTTGGAAAACTACGCCTCTGGAAAGCCAGTGCCAAAGCCCATAGCAGCAAAGATTAGACCTCACAAGGAGCTTTAAAAAACTTAGTGAGCTGAGTCTTACTACATCCGTGTGGAATAGATGAGTGCTGTTTGAGCCACTGAGGTACTTCTAACAGCAAGAAAATTGGGAAAATTGTTACCACCGATGACCCAGGCTAGTCTGAACAAGCCCTCTGGTTTTGAGAAGTTGATTAGTTTTCTGTTTCTTCATTAGAGGTTAACAGCTTTTTTCAAGTAGTGACACTGGCTGTGCTGAAATGCCTGCATGAGCCTGTTGAACATATGTGAACTAGCTTTATTTATAGAAGAGATGCTAGGTTTTGCCTCCTCCAGCAGACCCCATCACTACTTCTCCCAGCTCCTGTTAACTAGTCTTAGCCTGAGTTAGTCCGATTTTAATTTCCAGCTGCTGGATTTTGTTATACCTATGATATTTATATTCTGGAAAATATATTCTTAGTATATTCTTATATTCTTAGTAAAAGCAGTCTTTCACTGCATAGATACTTACAGATAATCATAAATTGTCTTCCTGTCTTTTTCTGAAGCAGATTAAGTGGACTGACCTCATGTGATCTCTGTCCATGAGGCATATGTTCAAGAATACAAGACAGCTTTATACAACTTCTCAGAAATATCTCCAATTTTTTAGAAGGTTAGACACCAGAACTGGGTATGATATTCCAGTAATGGCTAACTGATGTTATCTCCAGATACATCCCGCTTCTTTCCCCACTCCTCTGGGTGCCCGTTCAAATCTTGCGCTCACATCACACATAGCACTCCCGTTCAGCTAAGATGCTTTTGCTGAGACGAGGCAAAGTGTATTGAACAGATTGCATCTGTACTACGAAGAGCTGAATTAAATTTCTGATTTATTAATTAGTTTTATACAAATGCACTTATTCACAAGCAGGAAAGCCATGGTAGTACAGAGGTACTGAAGTCCTTCCCTCCCTCCTCATGCACACATCATGCTAACGTTGGTGCTGCTCCATGGAATTCAGGTAATGTGCGGAGATGGGTACGCTGCACTCAGTACCTATCATGAATTTGTATTTTGCTTGCTGCATGGGTGATTTATATCACTGTTTGAATCCTGGCTGCCTAACAGTGGTGTTATTTGGGGTTGGAGGAGGAAGGGTTGTGGTTGGAAGGAAGTAGAAGGAAGCATTTCTCTTGCAAATGAATAGGCTAAGTGAACTGGTTACGTTCCTTTCCTCTAACTCATCTAACTCTGCTGCTCATCACTTCCTGGGAGAGATGTAATTACTTTGATTCTTGCTTCAGGCCACTGCTGCTCTTTCAGTGCTACTCTGCAGCTGTTGAACTCCTACTGTACTTGCCCTATTATAATTCTTCTCTTTTTTTTTTTTTTTTTTTTTCAAATACCAGCAATAACTATCTTATTATGCTAGCACAGATTTCATCTGACGGGCAGCTCAATGTGAAACAGAGAAGCTCTGTAAGTCTTGCAGTCGCATTTCAGCAGAGACATGGACATACGTGTAATGACTTAGGTTTGTCTTCTATTTACAACCTGTCAAAATGCAGGTGACAGAGGCAGGAAAGACTATTATTTTTCCTATAACTCTAAAGTTTGGAAAGTTTTATACAGGATTTCTCTAAATTATCCACTGACTGATAATGACACATGCGGAAAGGTCCAATATTTATCTTTATAATGTGTTCTGAAACTTAATATAGCTTGCAAGGATATATTAAGGCAACTGGAATTAAGGGAAATAAATTTTAGATTGCATATTACAAACCTACACTTAATTGTGAAAATTTCTAGCTTGCTTTAAACTTCAATACCTCTTACAATCAAGATGATCAATGATTCAAAATATCTCCTATAATTTTGCATACACTGCCCTTTACAACTCAGCAAAGACAACAATTTTCCTCACAGGATTCATGCATACAGACACAGCTATCAGTTTCCATGGACAGACCAGTTCTGCATACAAATATCATTCGGTATATGCTCATGCTTATACCCCTTATGGGTTGAGGTCAGGCAGAATTATTCATGAAAGCTGCTTTAGGTGGCTTTAAGCTTATCTCTTTCTATTAACTATTCAAGGAACTTGGGTCTTCTGAAAGACACTTAAATTAACTTTCAAAAGTAGCTTAAAGTAGATAAAACAAACACCCTGGCTGTCAAATTCAGTTACGAATACATAGTTTTCCAGTGGCATGTGGATTTTTTTAGATCTAGATCTGTGATATGGAAGTTCAACTATCTACACAACTCCAAATTTCAGGAAAATCAGTATCAGTATTATGGTTTGAATGAACTTTTTCTATGTTAATTCTGATTATATGTTGGTGAAAATGATACAAGCACTTGGGAATATGTTCAATATATTCTGGATGCTCCACAAAACTACAATTAACATGAAGCAAACGATAACCCAGGTAAATATTTAATTCACTTTTCACAACTGAAAATGTGCAACGCAGACAGTGCTTCTTAAAAAAACCCTCAACACAGAGACACGAAAATAGACAGCTCCAGTTGCTATGAATCAAACATAACCTCAGGAAGGGAGACAGCAACATTGCCTAGAGGCAGGACACTTCTGTTCCAATCTTTTGCATAGCCTGAGGCAAGTCACTTTGTTTACTTTGCTTCATTTCCCATATGCAAAACACTGTAAACATGGGCTGTCTGTTTGGTTGGGCATTAAGTCCTAAGCACAGACCGTAGGTGTATAAGTTACGAGGGGACTTGTGTGTACTCTTAAGAACTCTTTGCCCTGCATTAAACCTTCAAAGAGCATGACTGCTCTCACAGTGTAGACATGGACATAGGGATCTTCAAGTAGAGTGCTTCAAGGTCAGTATGTGAGATGTGCTGTATGAAGGCTGCATACAATTATCCTTAACCTCTACATTCTGGAAAAAGTGGCTTAAGATTTCTAGTATCAACACGACAGCCATGGGTTAGTTTTACTGGGAAAACTTTGACACATTTAAAAAATTTTTTGATACTTAGGTAATTTATCGCCTCCCTATCTGACTCGCAAATAACTGACCTGGTAAACTTTTCATTTGGTTTCTTTTGGTGCAAAAGAAAACACATTCTTTAAAATTTGGTTGAGTATCCTCCGGAAGCAAATTAATATGGGGTATTGTCAAACAACTGAGTAGGAATGGCTTCCTAAAATGTAGCTGACGTTTCATACATGATGCATACTGCTTTAAACACAGTTAGTCTCATTCTCGCTTTGTATTATCCTTTTTCTTTTTTTAAATAAAAAAGAGAAAGCAAAGGATTTTTATTTATTGAAATTACACTGGTGATGTGAAGTAATCAGTAGACACCACAGCCAAGTTTATAAAAGTAGCTGTCTAATCATCTTTACTTCCCAGTGTATTTACTGTAAAGAAATATATTTCATTTTAAAAGCACAATTAACTTGTGCAATCACTATGTACAGTAAGACATTGATTCTCCTCAGCATTACATTGCTATTAGGCTCGAGCTGAATGCAATAACTAACCCAAGGCTGACATATAAGAGAAGACAATGTTTTTATTTCAGAGGAATCTGAAAAACTTTTGATTTCCAAATTATTAGAGCAAAGATGCTCACGGTAAATAATTGACACCGTTAGTCATACATTTTATTTGATTGCTTTTCTTAATAAGTCTTTTTGTAGTGCTTGGATTTCCCTTTTCTAGGGAAAGTAGAGGTAATTTATAGTCAGACATGACTTGCTGTGGTTGCTGTTCACGAACATACAGATATTACTCCACCAAAGTCTTATTTATTGTAGCTGACAAATCAGGCAGAAGAAATCTGTAATGAAAAACAGTGTTAA
Organism: Ardeotis arabs; assembly: GCA_011801015.1. NCBI lineage: Eukaryota > Metazoa > Chordata > Aves > Otidiformes > Otididae > Ardeotis > Ardeotis arabs. Next base: position 17,415 of record JAAGAY010003187.1, read on the forward strand.
ATTTTGTGACTATGAAATCCTGTCATAAAAATTTAAAGGCCAAAAAATATAAGGGTCAATGTGTGTCATTAATTTTATCTTCATCTGATGCATTGTGTTGGGTAGTAGTAGGAAGGTCTAGAAGCTACTGACCAGAAATGAGCAGAATGAGTAGGTAATATAAGTCTTTACCTGTCCATGTCTGTGAGCTATAAGCTCACTCTCCCTTTTATATAGATATACAGACACATATAGGTGTATACAAGTGTCACAAAGTTTTCTCACGTAGAAATCTCCAAATTTGTTACTTCAGCAAATTCAGTGCCAAAAAAAGCATCAACTTATTTCCTTCCAAAATCATGTTTAAGATTTCTTGAATGTTTGAGACCAACAGTCACAGCCTTCACCCAAAACCTGGCTCCTGCATCTGTCACAAAAAAGATCTGTTGGGCAACATTCACTCACAACTTAGTCATCATATCTACTGTAGATTCTAATGATGTGAGAACAAGGAACGTTTCAAACCACTTATGGTCCAGGAGGACCACATCCTGGCTGCCTAGATGTTAAAGTTCCTACAGTGAATAAATTGATTTATTACCTACAGCAGCAACCAGCTCAGTTATTCTGGCTGCTTCTCACAGTCTGCAGAAAGCCAAGGTCTGACACTCCAGGGTAGGAGAGAGTGAGAGTGAATTGCTTTGTTTGCCTCTTTTGACTTCAAACTGTGGTTATTGAAGCATTTCTGTTGGGCAAGTATAGGAGGTGATGTGAAAGCCAACCCCACAGGTTTATTTAGCCTCAATCTGCCTTATTACTTAGGCACCTCAAGTGTCTAATGTCTGTAGATTTTTTATGATAAAAAAAAGGATTTGATTACTTCTCTGTTGAGCTGGAAAGAAAGTGTTTGGCTTTTCTTTTTATTCCAACAATGTCTCTGATTACTGCTGGAAAGTTTTTTGCAAAGGCAAACTATTCATTCAAAAAGGAAATGTAACAATCTTTTGTTTCTTTTAATAATTATTGGAAGGAAAATTATTTTTATTTTTGCATATAAATGTGAAGTTCTTCCTAGTCCTGAGATTCACCAGTCTTACAGACTTTTTAACTCCACTCAAATTCTGTTCTAAGAATTGAAGTTGTTCTAAATTGCTGGGAAAGGTTCAGGCACATGTTTTGAAAACGAGTAGGAGGAAAAGAAAGAGTGGCTATGAGAAAACTTGCCAGGTTTTATGGAGTATTATGCTATAACATAGCACCTAGGTTTACAAATTCTACACATTTGTTAGGACAATAAGCATACAATAGAGTTTTGCTGAAATCGGAAACATTACAACTTCAAGCTGCAGCAGGTTACACAAACAATCTCATCTTTTCTTGGTGGTCCTGCAAAGAAAGACCAATGCATCATGCCTCTGCTACTTTCTTAATTGCCAGATTACCACACTCCACTCAGAGGTCACAGCTTGCAGTCCTTATGATTAAATTGCCTGACATGTATGAGTTAGAGTCTTTACAAGTCATTTGTTTCTAAGCATATGCATTTTATTGGTTCCTCATCATTTGCTGCCAATCATTATGCAATTGGTTATCTAAACACCTAATCAGTTGAGTTTCAGCAATTTCCAATGGCCAATCAATCATGCCTGTGAAAAGTTAATGATTCTGTTTAAATCTTAGTAGGGGTTTGGATTTTAATAGTTTTTACTTAGCAAAAGACTGTTCAGATTCTATTTTGGGCTGAAAACTATATAGCACAGCCAATATACACCTCCTCACTTATGATGACTTTTGATTTTGCCATGTACACTTACATTAAACAATGAAAAATGTGGGTCATACCTTCTTGCTACAGTATGAAAGCATCACACTTTTAACTCACAGTAAGATGGGGCCAGGCTGGATGGGGCTCTGAGCGACCTGATCTAGTGGGGGATGTCCCTGCTCCTTGCAGGGGGGTTGGACTAGATGACCTTTGAAGGTCCCTTCCAACCCTAACCATTCTATGATTCTATGATTCTAAGATCAGACACAGTAGAGTTTGAAGAACATATGTCTGGATGAATGTTCAAAAACTAGCCAAAGCATTCCAAGAATATTTTTACCCACTTTTGGAAGATTGCTGGGCATTTAAAGATTCATATTATTGAGTTTTTGCCAAGTTTGGATAAAATTTGAACATGTAAGCTTTCAGCTGAATTTGATTTTGTTAAGAGTTAATCGAGGACGATAGCCTGTTGTGAAACCTGGTGGGTCCAAAGCAATATAGATGAAAGAAAATAACTTTGCTATAATTATCAAATCTACCTCTATGTTTGATTTGTAAGCTCTTGAGAACAAAAACTGTTTTTTCTCTTTCTGTTTGTATATAATGCAGCCCAGGTTCATAACTAGACTAGTAGATACAACTGCAACAGAAATAAAGATGTATTACTAAACGCAGAATGAATAAATACAATACAGTATTCTGCTTCTCACACCATCCCACCAGCAAGTAGGCTGAGGGTGCACAAGTTGGGAGGGGACACAGCCAGGACAGCTGACCCCAGCTGACCAAAGGGATACTCCATACCATATGACATCATACCTACCATATAAATCTCAGAGAAGAAGAAGGAAGAGGGTGGCATTTGGAGTTATGGTGTTTGTCTTCCCAAGTTACCATTAAGTGTGGTGGAGCTCTGCTTTCCTGGATATGGCTGAACACCTGCCTGTTGATGGGAAGTAGTGAATTAATTCCTTATTTTGCTTTGCTTGTGTGCATGGCTTTTACTTTACCTTTAACTATCTGTATCTCAACCCATGAGTTTTCTCACTTTTGCCCTTCCAATTCTCCCCTCATCCCACTGAGGGGGAGTGAGTGAGCAGCTGTGTGGTACTTAGTTGCTGGCACAACACAGTACCTGGAACACCTCCTCCCCCATCTCCTTCTCTTACCTTGATGTCTGCAGCATTATTTCTCACCTTTTTCCTCCTCCTCTGCCTGTCCAGTGTTTTCTTCTCTTTCTTCAATATGTTTTCCCAGAGGTACCACCAGCTTGGGCAATGGGCTTGGCTGTGTCCTGAGGTGGAGCCCCATTGCAGAACCAGCTGGAACCGGCTGTGTCCAGCATGGGGCAGCTCCAAAGCTCTCCTCATAGAGGCTTCCCTACAGCCCCACCTCACCAACACCTTGCCATGAACATTCAGTTAAATAATTAACTTCTATAATAATTGCTAACCGACAGTGACTGATAGGTTCATGGGAGTTGCCAGATCCCTCTTTAAAGATTTCATCCTTAGCCATATATACAAAGTTGCTTAGCCTGATTCAAATATTATCTGCAGTGCAAAGAAAGAAACCCTACTGCTCTTGTACAGAAAACAGAAATAAGAAGTGATGATTCTAAATTAAAAAAAAAAAAGTGTATCTCCTAAGTTGAGTTTATGATGAAACACAGACTTTTTTTCTGAGGCCTGAGGGAAAAGAGCTGTTGTTTCTAGTGTCGTCAGTTCATACCTTCTTGTTAACATAGTCATGCCTGCAAATATTTTTCTCTGTCTCCTGGGAAGAAGATGAGGGAAAATACTGTTCTGTTTTCTAAATCACGAATCTGTAGCCTACGTGCTCTGGAGAGAAAATATTCCTTTCTCTCTGCTTGTTCATTAATCTACCAGGCATTGCTACAACTGCGTGGAGTCCCAACTGGAGTTTATTGGCTCTGCTCTGTTTGTCAACCTGGTGAGTATTTTACATGAACATTCCTAGCTACTGTATTCAGGAAGGAGAAGTCCTCTTAAAAATTGTTTGTCTGTACGCTGAACAGAACCTAAATCATACTCTCTCTTAAAAAAGCACAATCTGACTCATTGCAATCTTCAACTAGGATTTTTGGAGGCTGCTTTCATGGTTGCATGGACGATAAACAGTTTCTTGGATGTATAGGAAATGGCTGGTTTGACTAGATTTATTACAGAACAGGATGTAAAAAGTTGACTAAAAACAATAACTTAAGGTTCTAGTGTGGAACAAAATATGTGTTCTTTGGTCTGTTTTAAAACTCTGAAGAGGTGCACAGGTATTGAAGCATTTGAATGGTTTATTGACAAGGAAGCAAACAAGAATCTGTTCTGTTGAGACTTCTTACGCTGCATACCAATTGCAACATATTGTCTGCGTTCTTTAGAGATAGATATTGCAGAGGAACAAAAACCCCACACAACTGGTGATTGTGGGGTTCCTCGGTGAGAACAACTAAACAATATAACTTAATACTTTCCTTTGTAAGACTTTTAAACAGGCTTATAATTTTTTATATATATAAACATGTATTTGAAAATGAAAGACTGCATATGTTTGGATTAAACTTTTGGGAGTTTGGTAATATATGCAAACCATTCTTTCCACCCTGGGTAACATCTTATGTCATGTAGATACCAATGAGACACAATTCATTGTATCTATCTACCACCTTATTACAAAACTGGGAGGGTCTGTCAGTCCAAGGATTACTTCTACTGCAACTAGCTTTCTTTACAAGAATCACTGAAAGTCAGAATTAGTAGTCTATTTGCAACATAAATAGTCAAGAAGCATGGAGGAAAAATATAAATTATCATTGACTGGCTTACTAAGAAGTGAGGAATAGAAGAGTGAACAGGATTGTACAGAGGTATAGAGAAAATAAGAGTCAGGCAAAAACAGAAACCAGTGAGAAAGATAACTAAGTGTTACAGTGACATGCAGGATTTTTTTTTTTTTTTAAGAGAGAATTATAATAAGAATGGGTGTATCCTGAAAAAGGTATTGAAAGGGGTGGGAATGGAAGAAAAGAGATATGTTGTCATGACCAGGAAAAGGTATAAACACAGACAGCGACAGGAACTGATGAGTTGAGAGAAACTCCAGATTTCTTAGCCTTCGGTTTTTTGTTAGCATATATCAGTAAACCCCACCATCAAGTTATATTTTTCTTCTTTTTCTAATCATTGGCTATGTGATGAAAAGCAACCTCCTACAGCTGTCTGTCACTGAGGCAGTTGAAGTGACAGACGTTTGTTCTATGGTTCTGAGGTGTCCAGTCTGTCCAGTGACCAAAATTGGAACCAGTCTGGTGCGATGAGATGCAAGAATGCACAAAAAAAACCCCAACCCTTTAGATATTTCATGATGAAAAAATATTCTATAAGATAGTATATTAAGGCTGAAAATCCATGCACTTAAAGCTTCCTGAATGCCAAAACTGACAGCTGCCTTTGCATCCAATGTGCTGGAGTGCTTACATTATTGTAGTCTCCCAACAAATTTTTTCTCACAAGACATTTTCTTCTATTATCTCATAAGCTGGAAGGAAATAATTACATATATTGTTATTATATGTATTTTTAACTCATTGTTTACTTCCAGAACAGCAGCAAAAACACTATTTGAGCTTTCCAGCAATCTCCCCGTCACTCTTATAAGCCCTCTTTAAGTACTGAAAGGCCACTATCGGGTCTCCCTGGAGCCTTCTCTTCAGGCTGAACTCTCCAGCCCAAATTGTCTCAGTCCATCCTCACAGGAGAGCTACTCCAGCCCTCTAATCATCTTTGTGGCCTCCTCTGAACTCACTCAAACAGGTTCACGTCCTTATGTTGGAGACTCCAGAGCTGGACGCAGTACTCCAGGTTGGGTCTCATAAGAGCGGAGTAGAGGGGCAGAATCACCTCCCTTGACCTGCTGGCCATGCTCCTTTTGATGCAGCCCAGGATGCAGTTGGCTTTCTGGGCTGTGCATGCACATTGTCAGCTCATGTCGAACTTCTCATCCATGAGTACTCCTAAGTACTTCTCCTCAGGGCTGCTCTCTCTCCATTCTCTGCCCAGACTGTATTTGTGCTTGGAATTGCCCCAACCTGTGTACAGGACCTTGCACTTAGTTCATTCATTCTTATTAAGATTAATTCAGTTTGTTTGTACCCTCCTCTTCTTTTATTTTTGCTCTGCCCTCTTTTCTTCAAGTCTCTCACAGATCTTTTGGTATGGATAAGAAGAAATAATTTCAAGTGGTTGAGTTGCTGTGGCCTAATGAGTAACTCTAAGTCACCTTACTGAACAAACAGCCTTTTCCAGTTTACTGGATACCTTTAAAGAAAATCCCAAAACTTTATTATCGTAGTGCCTTAGGGAGGTAGTGTAATCTAATACACTGCTTGTGGGTGAGATGGACTTGGTTTACACGGTTTTGTTCCTCAGTCGGTGGTGAATCCTAACTCATTTAGAAAGCAGTATTCAGTTGCTTTAGAGCATCTGTTGGTCTCTCCTCACATTTCAGACTATGATGAAGAAGAGGTTACAGGACACAGGATCTCTCTGCAATTGTTGCCCTCTTCCCTAAATTCTGCAAACTTTCATAGCTGTCGTTCAAACAAAAGATCTACTGAATTGTATGTTCTGAGCTGTATTTTTTTTTAAGTCCATTAATTCCAATTACAAGATTACATTTTAAAAATGACAATATCACAGACTTTCTGTAAAAGCAAAAGTATTAATTGGTCAGCTGTTGGTTCACATATATTTTTCTCACAAATGCATTCCTTGTTTCTTTTGTTTTGTTTTTAAACAGGTTCTTCAGGCATTTCCTCTCTCATCTAGATTTTCTACGGCTCTTGGTTTTGCCACTTGATCACTCCATCGTCCCTGCTGCTGCTGTTCTAACAGTTCTGGTTCTCTGTACTACTGAGAAGTGAACCCAAAGCAAATGTAGAGCCCAGGACCCTAATCAGGGAGATCAAGCAGGCAGCCCTGAGCAGACCCGTGTGAGTTCAGCCCTCTCTGTCTCTGAGTCACGTTTCTTCCCTTTGAACAGTGAAACTCAACTTAACTTCCATATCTAGCCTCTCTCTGGGTGACTAAGTGATATTAATTACCTTGTGAAATGATAGAAACAGTGGAAACAAGAAGGAATTTACACTCTGTGCAGAATAATAGACTTTATATCCTATCAACTGAAAGTGTTTAATGTGTTAAACACTTTCATGTGTTAAACACATGTTAAACGTGTTTCAGAGCAGAGACGTGATAACCTGCACCTTTGAATAAAAAAAAAAAGAAACTGCAAGTCTGCTGGCAAGGATTGTTCTACTTAACAAGGGATAGTTCCATATAAATGAAGACTGGCACATATACATCTTTATTAGCCTGTTAATGTGATCTCATTAGCATGGTTGTTGCTGGTAATAACCTGGAAGTCCAGACATTTGACCAAACTCTGCTTCATTCAGTAATACCATTCTAACACTCTTAGCAGCATATCTGCCCATTTTGAAGTTTCTAGTATGAGCTTTAATTGTGTTGGTTGAATCAGTCTAAGCAAACAGAAAAAAATTCAACCTCGTGTACTGACAAGAAACTGTGATATATTCATAGAATCATAGAATGGTTTGTGTTGGAAGGGACCTCAAAGATCACCCAGCTCCCCCTACCCTGCCCTGGGCAGGGACACCTTCCGCTAGACCAGGTCGCTCAAAGCCCCATCCAACCTGGCCTTGAACGCTTCCAGGGATGGAGTATCCACAATTTCTCTGCGCAGCCTGTTCCAGTGCCTCATCATCCTCACAGTAAAGAATTTCTTCCTTATGTCTGATCTAAACCTACGCTTTTCCAGTTTAAATCCATTGAATTTATATTAAGTATTGAATGTTAAGTATCTTTCTTCAGTATCTGATCCTTCATACAAAAAAAAAACCCAATCCAAAAACCAAAAAAAAAAAAACCCAAACAAAAAAAAGCCCCAAAAAACTGTATCTAACCTGTCAAAAGACTTAACAGTACCAAAAACTCCAGCTTCATCAGTTCAGGAACTAGACCTATGTTGTTCTGAATGTTCTGAAGAAAACCAGCCTACAGGCCCAACAGCCCAACTCACTGAGCAGGATGTACAGCCCTGTGAGCAATCAAACGGTATTGGTAGAGCAGAAACAGTATAAACACTTTGGACTGCAAACAGGAATTCTTATAACTATCAACAGAGTTAGTCTCTAGTCTCTCTACTGAGGTCTATAAAAGGCAAACATGGTCTGCCTTAAACACGCACAAAGCCTCATCTGCTCTAAGAATTGGGTAACATGCTGTAACACACGAAATTACTCAACAAAACCTTGTTTACCCTGAGTAAGAAAGTATTTACACAATACAAGGTTCTATTACAACCACAAATAGTTAAGCTTATTTATATTGACCTCACAGAAATAGTGTATAAGTTGGTTTGAAGTAGAAGCTGGGGTCTCTTCCAGTAATTTTGTGCACCTATCAAAAATTTCAGTGCCTTTTTCAGCTCCCAGAAGCAGTGAGAGATTTTTTTTTTCAAAGCAAATAATACCCAGTATATAAACAGATAAAGCGAGACCCAAGCAATTTCTGTTTTCCTTTGTGATAGCGTTGAATTTAAAACAGCTGAAGGCTTTTACTTGTATGAAAAGTTTTTGAACTGTAGTGTAAATTCATTCTTATTTTGTATATCTTTAGCAGTTTTGTGCAGGGACTTAAACAATGAAATTTGCATTGCCTGGTTTAGTCATCTCAATGCGTTGGAGTCTAAGTGCAAATTAATTTGTTAGGCTTTGAAATGTCCAATCTAGGAATCTGAAGAAGACAGTTTTCCAAATATCTTAAGATCTCTTTTTCATGTAACTAGATGCCTAGATGAGTAAATTACAGTAGATTCTAAATTTTATCTGCCTAAAGTCAGAGGAATTCTAGAAGCCACCCGAGGCAGACCAGTTATTTCAATTCATGTATTTTTTAGAGCAAATCAGTGGGTTTTACTTTGCCACCCATGAAACACTGGAGGGTTTATGGAGTGTGTGACAGGTTAAGAAGAAAATCAAACCTCGTGTCTGGAAACTCATGCAAAGAACTACAACTTCCTTGGGAAATGTTGGAGAGTTCAAAATCTGAAAAAGTGTAATACCATCTATATTACCAAGACACCAAGCCTTAGTGTCGTTAATCTGACAAATGAGTCAGCCATTTACTATTTGCTTTCCAATTTCTGTGGTTTTAAAATAGCACAGAAAGGTGACAGGAATAAAAAATATTTGACAACAAGAAGCATAAATACATGTTCTCCTTGGTGCACTTTAAAGTGTTTTTCACATTTTAAAATTGAAAGGTCCCTAAAATTATGCCTCACCTAAAATTGCTAGTGGTCTTTCAGAGTTGTTTGCTCTTAATTAATTTTCTAAAAGGTATCATCATTGATTTGCTCTTTGTGACACAAGTATAAAACTATTTAATTTGACTGGTGACTGAGAAGAAAACATTAAGCATTTCACAACTCAGCTATTCAATTTGATTCAGAAGATACTGTTTATAGCTTTTACCTTGAAACAACGAAATGCTTAAAATTCAAAACATGTGCTTCAGAATGGGTTTGGGAATTCATTTTGTTATCGTCTTCGATTCTTGTTGTTAAAGCAGTCTAGGAATTGAGAAACACATTAGCTTAACCCTGGAGAAATGCATACATATGCTAAAAGCTGAAGGAAAGCAGAAGGCTAGAGAGATAATGAATTCACTAAAGGACATAGTTTTTCAACGTTATCTCAAAGTTATTCGGTACTTTGAGAAAGTAACCCTTTCCATTGGTCAAGCTCACAGATTAAACCAGCTAACAGACTAGTTGTTTATTTTATGTACAAACCTGTCAGTTATCCACTTTCTGGTACATGCTTCATAAGAGAACAAAAGGGGACTCAAAACAACTGTTTAATTAATATTTTACTTATACTAGTTGACATATAGCTGGGAACAAGGGAGGAGTGAGGCACTGATAATCTACATTACATTATTTTTTAGAGCCTTGTGCTTGTGACACGAAGAACTTGATCTTTAGTTTTTAACACTGTACAGGAATGGAAATGATATTACAGTTTTCATTCAAAGGGCCTAATAATACACATTATATTCAAAGTTTAAAACTGTGAATGGCCCTTCTTTTTATCTGTGGATATCACTGTAACCACAATTAAATAAGAAAAAACAAATAAACAACAAAACCACCTTCAATTTGATTGTGTAAGGTGACACATTTTCATTTCCTTGGTATTTTGTGTCCTTTCAGATTTTCAGTATGTATATGACTTGGTTATTTATCTGTAATAACACTCCCAGTCAAATTTTTCTCTGTAATAGTCAACTTTTACTAAATAAAATGCACCAAAAGTTCAGATTATACTGGTATGAATGTTTTATACTTTTTGATCTGGAAACACAAAATACAGTAGCACCATAGTAAACAAAAAATTGACAACAATTAAAACCCTATCATGACTGTGATGGTTTAGCCTGAATTACCACACAGTTTCTCGCCGACCCTCCCCCTCCCCAGTGGGATGGGGGAGAGAATTGGGAAGGAAGGAGAACTCATGGGTTGAGATTAAGACAATTTACTAAAATAACAAGAGAAAACTACAATAATAACAGAATATAAGGATATTAAAATATACAAAGTGAACAATATATGTTCTCTCACCACCCAATGTCCCAATGACCGATACAGCCCGTCCCGAGCAGCGATCACAGAAACAAAACTGAGCTGCAAGCATAGGAGCAAAAGGGAGCCAACAAGGTAGAAGGAACGATGCCAGCAAACGAGAAGGAAAGTTGGATGCCAGGCAGGCAGACACCCACCCTGGCCTGCCCCCACTTATATACTGAGCACAACATTTATGGCATGGAATACTCTCTGTGGCCAGTTTGGATCAATTATTCTGTCTGTCTTTCTCCCAGCTTCCTGCATCTGCAAATTAGCGAGACTTGGAAAGCAGGACGGTGTCCTTGGTCTCATTCATAACAACTCATATCATCAGGGTGTTTATCAACATTCTTCACACACGAAATCCAAAACACACCAGCTACTGAGAGGAAAATTAACTGCATCCCTGCCAAAACCAGAACAATGACCTGTTATGAAATGAACTATATTTAGGGAGTGTTTCTTCTGAACCGGAAAATAAATCTTTGATTTCAGGTCAGCTTGAGGCTTCCCAAAATTGTGGTGAAACAGCATCTGCAGTGATGTGTTAAACCATTCTTTCCAAATTCCTACTCACACATTCATTTTAAAAATTTTTACACACTGAAAAAAAGAGAGGATTATGTCCTAAAAAAAGTGCTTCCTTCCAGTGATTAAAAGCTTTGGATTCTGGAATTAGGTTTGCATAATTTGATGGAGTCATATGTGAGGCAAATTAATTGACTAAGCTCTATAATATATGTTCTACCCAACATCAGTTTAGACGTTTGAGGTTTTCTTTAATTGCCTTTAATTTAATAAAAAATTACCTCAAGTCAATAAATATTTATAAAGTTGATGTGAATTTGCAGGAAACATGAAATAGTGTTAGCTTGACATGCATTCAAATAGCCTTTTTTATTAAAAAAGCTGTAAGATTTTATTTAATACCTATGTATGTAAGATCTGTTAATGGAACAAATACCTTTCTGCATTGTGATTCATTCAGATTTCTGTGTCTCTTATCTGGTATGTTTTACAGAATAATCTCTCTTTCTCACTCTATGTCTTTCCTTCCAATCTCTGTTACTAAGCACTGTTTATTTCAAAGCTCTTTTGAATAAGCTTTCAACAGTAGTCATTTGCATTGGTGAGGATGTGTTTTCCTTTCATCATCAGCTTCTGCTTGTGACAAAAAACAGACCAGCTTTTTCAGGAATACAGTTTTGCAGATACCTGATGAAATCCTGGTATAGAGAAGTCAAAGGAAAATTCACTTTAACTTAAATGAGCAGAGAATTTCGTCTATTGAGTTTCAGACTAAGAACATCCATTGCCACAACCATAACATAGTCATACCTCAAATAGACCATGTAATTTTAGCAATTCCACACTAGCTGTCCATGGAATTAAAGCATATATCTTAAAGAGATGTTCAGCCTTGATGTAAAGACTTCAGGTGACAGAATCACATTCCTTGATAAACTTTCTCTGTGCATAGTTACAGTCATTGTTGAAATCTGTGCTTTTTCTTGAATTTGGCAAGCTTCAGATTTCATCCACTGAATCCTGATATCCCTTTATCTAGTGGATTAAAGAGCAGAGTAGGAACAGACAAGTGGTCCAGCGCATGAGTTTCCTTCCCCATACTTTACAGGCACAGATTATTGCCCATTGGTAGTGGCAGGATGTATTGTAACATATCTAGTTAAGTTTCTTCTGTCAGATACTTCCTGTAAGGCTTTGTGAGGTCCTAATCTAAAGGAGGCTTGTGCTATAAACTTCTTTTAGCCTGTTCATGATAGTTAAAGGCAGAAATGCTCGAAGGTCACAGTTTCTTTTTTCACCAAGGAATTTTTCTACTCTACTTTCACTAACTTTGGATGGTCCTGCCACTATAGCAGTCTTTACTACTACAAAAGACTGTCTGTGTCTTTCTACCTCCTGTCTAGAGCTCCCTGTGGTGCCTTTAATTTTTTTTTCCTTTTAAAAAATCGTTCTTTGAACCCTTAAACTCTTCACTTATCATCTCAATCATCTCCCCTGTCCTACTTGAAATATTTCTGGATCTCCAGTCCCTTCTTTCCAGGCAGGTAAGAAAAATTTAGTATTCTTGGCTTGTTTCAGCTGCAGTAAATGACCAGTTAAGATTTAGTGACCAGCTGTTGCCACTAGTTTGACAATAACATAGCACAGCCATTATCAGCAGTATTTGGCACATACTTGCATAGCTGTATCCAAGATTATAACAGACCCATATTAGCAGCTTCAGAAGACTGACCAGAATGCATTAATGTGCAGCCAGAACTCTCAATTCATCATGGTGGGGCAGAAATGGGAATTTTCTCCCTTGTTCTGTGACACATAGTTTGGCGAATATATCAGATTCTTCCAGAAGAACGGCCATTCTAATTCTCTTGCCAATCCTATCCCAGGTTTATAGCTGTAGTGACTTGGAGATGTAAATCCTATAGCCCTGTAAAAAAATATACACTGTGCTTTCCTTAGGAGGACTTAGTACCAGAGGTTGAGAGAATTGGATTTGTTTTGTCTTTAGAATGTAGGACTAACAAGCAATCCTATTGCTGTCTTCAACTACCTGATGGGAGAATACGGAGTTGATAGAGCCAGACTCTTCTTGGAAGAGCACAGGAAAAATACAAGGGACAACAGACACAAATTGAAATCCAGGAAATTTCAATTAAATATGAGGAAAAGTTTTTTTTTCTCCATGACAAGCTGTCAAATCTCTGTCCTTTGAGATATTCAAAGCTCTATTGGATAATGTCATGTGCAGCACTTGGACTTACTTTCTGCTTTGGAGCAGACACATTCACAGGTCCATTACAAGCTAAACTATTCTGTGATGTCATGATAATACTTTTCTTAATTAATGATCCTATGCCATCATTTCTTTCGCGTGTCTTTCTGTATTCAAGCGTAGCTACAGCATTTTAAAAAAGAAGACACCTCTGTGATTGTTGGTGATGTGCTCAGCGGGCAGCACAAGGCACTGCTGTTCTATCTACCTACAGACGGGCTAGTCGTAGGTCCCAGTTCCCGTGTCTACTTCACCTTTAGTAGACCGGAGTTTAAAGTAGTTTACACTTACTTCAGGCTGAATATTTATTAGAAATGTAAATGTAAAAGGTAATCTATTATTATTGTCCATTAATACATTATTTAATTAATATATATTAATTTATTGATGGCAAAGCAGCTTTATAGAATATTTATTTGCCTTCAGCACTCCCTATTGAAAGACTCCTTGTTTTTACTTATTGAACCAGCCTACCAGTGAACCAACAAGTAAAATATTTTTTGACCTTTTCATTCTCTTGTCTAGTGTTGTGCCAAAGCGATTTACAGAATCTTTTGATCAAATACAGAAGCTTGTGTAACTCTTAAGATTAATCATTTGCCTTTCCAATACTGTGACATTGTGTTAACAAACATTGAAACATTAATTACAAGAATACATTGTGTATGTGACACAGACCTTAAATGTATATTTCACTGAATAGAAATGTAGGTCTTTTTCCAGAATTATGAAGCAAGGAACAAAAAGAGTGGACAATAAATAACCACACCCAATAACCACAAGGCAGCATTTTTCATAAATTCATAGATTTTAGGCACGAAAGAGGCCAATATCATCATCTCAGCTGCCCTGCAGCTTAAGACGCTTCACATTTCACCTATTGACTCTTGCACAGAACCAACAACTCGTTGTCGAAATAAGACATATATAAGTTCAAATAAGACAATATTCTCTCTTCAGAGAATATCCAGGCATAATTTCAAAACTTCACATGACAGAAAATCAGCCGCATACCTAGGTGAATTCTTCCAGTGGTTAATTATTTTCACAATGAGAATGTGGAGGGTTGTTTCGTGCTTGGATGTTTGTAGCTCTCTAGCAGGACAATGAAGGACTGACTTGTCATAGGCACTTGTCCCAAAATGGAAAATGAAGTAATACTACCCCTTTACTGTGTGGCCCTATCATTCAAGCACTCACCTGGGAACGGGAGATCAAGGTTTAATATTCTCATCTTGCTGAGAGTGCTCTGTTCATACCGTGAAGCATATTTCACTATAGGGCACTCAGTCTTTCCAGCCATGCTGTTTCTTAAGACAATGTGAGAGAACAATGGAAAATAAGTCCACAAATTAGGGATTAGGAACTAATCTAGAATGCCAAGATTTGAGTCTCCTAATTTCAATTAATAAGTAAGCACCATGAAAAGCAAATGGAGCACTGTCAGTGGGATAACGTCAGAAAAAGGCACGGTATAACCACATATTGCCAGGTAACTGGGATACACTTGTGCGTTATGAGAGATCCGGGATTGAATCTCGACAGGTAGAGAAGAAAATTGAATTACCTCCCCTACCTCTTATTCGAGTGCCTGAAACATTGACTACAAGACAGGTGATGTCCTTCCTTACATGCATCCTGCTGGCGCCCCCAGAATTTAAACCAGGTCTAGATTGCACATCTCACTCAAAACTAGTTGGATTTGTTCTGCAGGTAGTGAAAGTAAGAGTTTTTTATCTTTCTATGCTGAAATATGGATGCTTTCAACATGAAGCAGAAATTACAGTAAATGCATCTATTCAGCTGAAATGTAGACCAGATTTGGTAGAAAGTATTAAAGCATCATGCAAAGCAGATAAAACTTTGATGATAACATGGTCTGGGAATGATTCTTTGCAGTATTATTAGTCAAATACAACATAATAGATTTCATTATGACTCCATACTTTTTCTTTTCTCTCACTGATTTAATTTTAGCACAGTCCAGTCAATTTCAATTTCATACATAGAATCATAGAATCATAGAATGGTTAGGGTTGGAAGGGACCTTCAAAGGTCATCTAGTCCAACCCCCCTGCAAGGAGCAGGGACATCCCCCACTAGATCAGGTCGCTCAGAGCCCCATCCAGCCTGGCCTTGAATGTTTCCAGGGATGGGGCATCCACCACCTCTCTGGGCAACCTGTTCCAGTGATCTACAACTCTCATGGTGAAAAATTTTTTCCTAATATCCAATCTAAATCTACCCCCCTCTATTTTAAAACCATTGCCCCTCGTCCTATCACAGCAGGCCCTACTGAACAGTCTCTCCCCATCTTTCTTGTAGGCCCCCTTGAGGTACTGGAAGACTGCAATGTCTGACATGTATGAGTCAAAGGCTTTCTTTCCACACAGTATTGATAGTGCAGATGTACTAACTGTTTCTGAATTTATACAGATCTCAAAGCTCATATACAAAATGTGTTAATCATTTAAGAGAAACCCCGTATAAATTGAGTATATAGTCTTATTTATGTATGTGACAGGAGAATAACACCTCTGTCTTTCAGAAATTTGTCTATTTTCAACATATATTGTATCTGAAAAACAGAGGACTGAACTGCTCTGTTTCTGTTTACCAATCTTTCTTTTCTAATTAACATGAATGTACATTAGAAGTTCAATATACATTATTGTATTTGAAAATAAAATATATTTCCTACAGAATTCATATGTCCTATGGGACTAGAGGAGTATATGTTTAAGGGGCTGAAATGATGATAAATAGAATAAATAACACAGTCTTCTTTGCCTTACTGTTGTATAAGCTGTTCAAAACTTCACAGAAGTATTCTGGACCTAATCAGCTTTCAACTGTGCAGTGTGCTTACAGTTCATAAACAAGAAGGATTTCAAAGCTGTATAGAAACAACATAAAATATCTGTGATCCATGAAGATATATTAGATGCTGAAGTAACCCAAAATTTGACTTAACATATATAGATGTGCAGACACACCACCCTCTCTATATATGTCTTTACGCATATATATACCAGATATATATATATAGTGAAGTTCAACAGAATGCAATAAGACTGATTATCTTTCTTACTCTAACCACTCTATAGAATATACTAATGGAAATTGTAGCTCTGCTTTAGAATTCTGAAAGGTTTTCCTAAAAAAAAAAAAAAAAAAGCATTTTGCTTGAGGTTTTTAGAGTACATTTTCCAGGGCCTTAGTACATTTTGAGAGGATCCAATTATTTTTTTTCCACAGTAAGATCCTGATGTCATCAGAAAAAAAGGAAAAGACAAGACAGACAATGAGGTATAGATTATTGTACAATGATTAAAATGTGGACTTCTCTTAATAAGAAATCAAAGAAAATGTGTTCTTTGTTTTTCATGTAATTTAAACCACTTACGATGTTCTCTCTTCTAATGCCAGATATAATACCAGTTGTAGTTATATATTTCCTCTGACCTTTTCACTAGTATTTAGTGACATTATCATTTTGACATGTCGGGGTAGGATAATTACAAAATTATTGGTTTTTTTACAAACAAGAACAATCTTAAATTAATTTAGCCAAAGCAAAGGAGCTGTACTTAGAACTGCAGTGACAGAGAATGACAAGGAAGTATCATGCCTGGAGTGAAGACCCAAACATAACAAGTAGGCATGTTTTCACATGAAAGAAGCTAGGCAATTAGTTTCAATGGTTCTAAACTATATACAGCCATGAGGGAGTGGGACAAATACATAGGGATTTGTTCTGTTAAATTGTAAGGTTGTTAGATCTATCGGTTGAGTTGCTGGAGTGCGTCCAGAGAAGGGCAACGAAGCTGGTGAGGGGTCTGAAGAACAAGTCTTATGAGGAGCAGCTGATGGAACTGGGATTGTTTAGTCTAGAGAAGAGGAGGCTGAGGGGAAATCACATTGCTCTCTACCACTACCTGAAAGGAGGTTGCAGGGAGGTGGGTGTTGGTCTCTTCTCACTAATAACTTGTGATAGGATGAGAGGAAATGGTCTCAAGTTGCGGCAGGGGAGGTCTAGATCAGATAATAGGAAAGACTTCTTTACTGAAAGAGTGGTCAGGCACTGGAACAGGCTGCCCAAGGAAATGGTGGAGTCACCATCCCTGGAGGTGTTCAAAGAACGTGTAGACATGGCACTCCAGGACATGGTTTAGTAGGCATGGTGGTATTGAGTTGACAGTTGGACTTGATGTTCTTGGACGTCTTTTCCAACCTTAAAGATTGTATGATCATATATTGTCTCCCTATCTGTTTGCCAACCAGTGGCTATTTTCCTCTGTACACAGACAGAAGTGTATATGTGATGAGTCAACAAAAACCACAGCATAAGCAAGACTTCCCCCCCAAAATTTTACAGTAAAAGCTTCAGTGAACCTTAATCAGTATATCTATTTTGGTTCCACTTCCAATATGAAGGATTTCACATTATAGAGGACTGAGCAGTTCTATCACTTTGCACAAGTAAGTATTATCTACCAAAAAACCCACACAGAGGTTGAGTGAAATAAACCCTCTACCTCCCATTGTGTCCTTGGTTTTGGTGGGGAAATGTTTAGTGCATATAAGTACAGTGGTGAATTTTACACCAGTTAAATTTATTTAAAGAAAGGTGATATCAAAGCAGTGTTGACATTCCCTCCTCTGTAACTGGAAGATATTTGCAGAAGAAAAGAGCTGAAACTGCAAGTGGATTAATTTCCTACCCTTTCACTTCATAATTCTTTTTTCCTGACATAATATGCAATGCTCCAGGTTACTTAGTCCAGTCAGCCTACATCTGATTTGCATTTAATAAAGTTTATAGTGGATAATTATTTCTGTGTAGACTCCATCTAGCATACTTTATTTCAATATCAATATATCCTCAATTAATGTTTTCATAAACTATATGATTTATATACAAATGCTAAAATAAATAGATTTAAAAATAAAAATACCTTACCTGATCACTAAAGTAAACCTAATTGCAACTCAAAAAAAATCAACTGGTAACATTATTACTGCACCAATGCCCTAATTAATTTCTCTACAGAGTGTCTCATTGGAGATTGCTCTGTGAATAAATAATTTATTTGAAAAATTAAACAGCACACAGCAACACTAGATTGTCATAAGCAAAGAAGCTGTGATGGTCATTGACAGTTACAACATTTAATATTTTAAAAATAGCAAAAAATCGCAGTGTTTTTCTTTTTTTTTGCTTAGTTAGAAAATTGATGGCTGTTTCATTTTTTGAAATTTGAAATGTGTGCTTAAACATTACTGAAACCAAGTTTGTTACTACATTAAATATCCTTAGAATTGTTTTATAATTTGCAAATCTGAAATAATTTTACTGAAAAATCTCATGTCCAAATAAAGATTATTTTTCATTCTCAGATTTTCAGCTCTGACTATTAGCTCTCACTTACTTTTGGGTCAAACAGACCTCAGAAATGCAACCCCTCAGATCTTCACATGCATGTTATATTCATGTGCATTCAACTTTCACATGTGGGCTCTTCATGAGAAGATGAGTTGATTTAAGTCACATTTAGGTAGTTATCTTCACCTGTACTAGTTTGACTAGACTGACTCTCTTGTCAGTTCTCAGTCTCTTAAATCTGTCCTCAAGCTTTTTCACATTATGTAAAATGCAAAAGAGAGGTATTATAATGACTGTATTACAATGGCTAAGCACATAGCTCAGATGTCACCACATACCTCCATACACCACTGTCCTATAAAGTACTTAATAATTCACATTTTATGTGAGCTGAAACAGAAATTTCTGTGTCTAGTCATATTAAGGCTATATGACTATGAAAATAAGCATTGCCCTACTAATAGATATACTATTTGTATTTAGCTCAGAGACCTCTGGAAAAAAAAAATAAAGGTTTTAAAACTCCAGGAATAATTAATCCTGCTGGTCCATCATGCTAAAATATTGAAGAGCTGAATTATTTTATCTAGTATCACTTGCATCAATGTAGAATGGAAAACTTTTCTTTTCATCTTCTCCTGGGCTTCAGAATGGGCACATGCTTTTAATCACAAGCTGCCTCATAAATAAGGAATCTCAGTTATCAAATCTCTCAAGCATCTCACACCATCTGCCTCATCTTGTTGAGACAGCCCATACCATGGTATGTTCAAAGAACATCATCACCCATTCAAAACTTCGAAATGTTGCACCTCTTTGTGGTATGTCATTCTTAAATGTAGCCAGAATTTGTTGTCTTATTGCTGCTTCATTTTTCCAAAGGACAGTTTTATCACTCTCATGGTTTTGCACAAACATTTAAGAGTAAAGCCCCAAAAAGAGGTTCGTAACAGTCATCTTGTTTTTTCAATTCAAGCATTGCGGAGCAGCTACTTTCCCCTTTTCATGAACAGCTGGATCCTGTAGGCTGTGATCATGGCCCAAACATGACAGCATGGGTATCACTTGGAGCACAGAAGTAAGCACCTCTGGTGCACAGGGCAATTATATTTGCTGGGCTGGTTCAGCAGTGTTTTGCATCATGATCATACCACAAACTCCTCCAGTTGCGTTTCTCACCTGACTGAAATGCTTGGCAATTTTAGGCAATTTTGACTAATACCTTAGAAATTACAGAAGCTTGCAGTCATTTGATTTCTTTATTTGAGAGACTTTGTATTCTCAGAAGGCTGTTCCAAATCTCACCAAGTCTGTTTTACTTCCTGCTCTAAGGCAGCCTTCAAACACCAAGCCCAAATGCCACCAGCCTGCATACATTGCATAAACATGAAAATTTGGTTAGCCTTAGTGTACTTCTCAATGGCATAATCTTGTTGGAAAAGGCATAGCCAGTTTCTGCAGCCCAGGAGCAATTTACCGGTTAAGACATTAACCCATGCATCATCCAGAAGGAGAGAGAAGACTCCTAAACTCAGCTGCATTACCTATGTGAACAGCTATTGAACAAGACTACTGTCTTCACCAGTAGTACTTAGTGGTAAAGTGCTAACTGGTCACTATGGAGTTAAGATGGGAAAGTTACAGAAAACCTAAAGGCAACATATAAGCTGCAGAAAATGACTTGACCGAAATGACTGAGACATGAGGCAGAAACCATTCAGTAAATGGGAAATTGTGAGTCATTAATGATGCATATTGTTCAATTTACAAATTAAATTAATTGTGTTAAAAGTTCATGGTTGTGAGTCAAGTAATTTTTCAAAGTACGCATCATATTTAGAATCATTAAGGAATTTCTGTGGATGGAAAGTGAGCTGTTATTTGATGATTATGTCTCTTTCCTAAGAACCCTAAATTAAATTTTTAAAATGTCAGGCAAATTACCCATGTGTGCATTTCCGAGGCACAAAAAGCCTTTTAAGGATGTTATTTCTTCATCGAGTAAGACCCGTTATGCCTGCATATACACAGCACAGTACAGCATCTGGCCTTTTAAGCATTAAAAACTTCTGAATCTTGTCAGAGGATAAAGTCATTCTGAGGTGTATTTTAAAATTAATCCAATAAATTAAGCAAGAGCTTATTCAATTCAGCTAAATTTACATTTACTTTTCTTTTTTTTTTTGTGATCCATAGCCATGGAAGAAAAAAATAAAGTATTGTTTTTGTTCCCTGTTCATTAACTGCTGCACTGCAAGTGTCTAGATGGCAAGTATGTAACATTCTCTTAACAGCTTTATGCTTTATTTTGTTGGTTTGTTTTGTTTTTTGTTTTTGTGGGTTTTTTTTCCCCATATAGCTATTTTCTTTTTGCAGGCCAGTACAAAGGGAATATATTCTTTGAATGTTTCAGTGATTTACTAGTGTATTTACATTTTCTGCATGCAGAAATACATGATGAAAGACCTTACTTGAGAGAAATGCATATTGGTGTGTTCTTGTTTTGTGTTACATTTCACTCCGTCTTGGTTCACAATGTCTTGGTTGTATCAACTCCTTTTAGGGGATGCAATGGTTTGAGTTTAGAAGACAGATTTTCATCTGGAAGTTGAAGAAAGCTTTTTCTCAAAAAGTTCATCATCTTCCTTCTGCTTAGACAGCGAAATTAGCTGCCAGAGGAGTTTGTGAAATTGCTTTCACTGGAAGTATTCAGAACAAAACTCAACATTAAACTGGGGAAGTTTGCAGAAAATGAAATCAATTATATGATTAAGTGTCAGACACCTAGGGGGATGCAGGAAGATTTCTCACCAAGGTACAGCACATAGCTCATCTTGGCTGATGTTTCCCTATAATCGCTCAGCCACAGTCTGTGTGGAAATACTCTGGTATAGAAAGGCAGTGCTGCCTTTTCTGATTCAAAATCTGATTATATTCTAACTAACTTAACTACCAGCATGCGGATGGATCCTCACTCTTCCCTGGCCCTAGAAGCAGGAAACCAGGTGTTGGTTTTTATAAGTAACAGGAAGAAAATGAACTTAACTTACTGTGATTAAAAAAATAGATACCGTAAGCATCCCAGTGTGAAGAGTCCTGAGGCAACTGCCAGGAAAGCAAGGTGGAGCAAGAAGGACCTTTATGATGAGTTTTAAACACAATCAGGATGAATTGCCTTTGAAACTCATTAAAACCTTTTCAAATATAGGTACTTCAATGAAGTGAGTTAAGTTTTGTGAGTCTCCAGGAAACCCTCTGGCAATGGTACCCAACATTCCTGGGCCTATGGGCACTGATGTCGAGCAAAAACCGCCCTGCAAGAAAAACTACTTTAATGCCCCTCACTGTTTGGGTTTTGTTTTTTTTTTTTGACTCTTTGACTGCCGTGTGACTATGAGCAGCATTGGCCCACAAGCCATGAGATGATAACACCCAGTTCTTAAGTACAAAACTGGCGTTTCTGTCTATGTTCTCAGTGACTGTTATTCCGAAGAAAAGATTTCTGTTTTGCGGGAGTGACTCGCAGAAAACAGTTGGGTGGAAGACTATAAATATTCATTCTGAAAATGCCAGAGTACATCTGTCTCACCAGCCTGTTTCAAAATTAAAGCATGCTGCTTGTATTGAAGACCAGAGTATAGGATACCGGATAATGAAAGCTGCCCTCCCCTTTACTCAGAGACAGAGCTGAGCAGTCACTGTTGTCATGCCATTCTGACATGAAAATTTAAAACTAAGGTGCTTCACCTTAAACACATTTTAGGAATTTTTCATGCCAAAAATCACACCAGCATGTGATAAAATATGGTGGTACTAGCTGTCACTGCATGAACAGGGTGCTCGGATGCTATTTTTGATTCAGTCTGGCAAGCGAAAAAGATGGATACTGAGTTAATAATCAGTTCCAGGTTTAAACACACCTCTTGCTTAGCTTCGTGCTGGATGGCACATTCATGTTTTATAAATTCTTACTGTCTAGATCTGAGGAGGTGTGGATTTTTTTTTATTTTCGCCTATGTCTGTTGTGAGTACCTTAAGGGGAAGACAAAACCATTTATTTTTCCTATTTTACTTCAAGATACGATTGATTGATTCAAAAAGTGACAGCTATAAGCAGATTTTAACTATAACTGCTTCAAAAATTGAAATAAAAATTAAAATTTATTCAGTGTGGTTTGTGCTTTTATTGCAGCACAGATATTTTACAAGTATTCTTACAGCTGATAATTCCTTCCACATAAATTAGTATTACATTAGTATTGATTCGTAGCAAATGGAATACCATATGCAAGTAGCACGCAGATTGCAGCCAAACAGATAACTCATCTCTCCTCTACAGGACAATACTGAAAAGACAAAGATAAGTTTCTATAGAGCAGTACATGGTTTGGTAGTCCCAAGCTTTGTTATTTGGATAGAAGGAAAACAGAGGAGGGTCTGGGTATGTGTCAACTCACTGAAGTTCCCTACTCTGCAACATTTCCTGGATGACCTTGTCAGGTCATTGAGCATCCTTGGTCTCACATGTATGGTATAGTGGAAGCAGCTTTGAGGCCAGCTGTGCAGTAACACAGCTCGTACAGTCACCTTCTGTCTAATTAATATTACCTGAAGGGAATACAAATGCTATGAAGGTGCATGACATTATTTTTCCTGTTGCTCTACACATACTCTCAATACCTCGTTTCCCCAGGATCAGGATGACATTTTCAGAAATCAGGATTTGGCAGCCTACCTATTTTAAAAAATTGGACATGCCTATACTAAGAAAAGTGTCACAGTAGTTCAGTGATCAACAGTTTAAATGAAAGTGCCCCCGAGTACCCTGCCTGATCTCTAGTTGTCACTCCAGAAAGACAGAGGAATCATGCCAGCTCCACGTGTGTTGGGTGATTACCACTTAGAGTGTATTCTGGTAGTACACTCAAGAGGGGGTTAGACTGCTACTCAGCTCATCCTGAAGTAGATTCCTACATTATTTCAGTGAGATGAATTTCTCTATACATATCAGTAAGTCCATCAGGAGCTTGATAACATTGCTAAAACATCAGCTGTCATGTAAGATTTCCTAGAGTTCTTGAGGTGTTTGCTAAGGCTAGGAGAGGTGATACCAAAAGTTGTTAATGAAAACAACTTCATTGCCTTCAGAAATAAGACTCTGTCAAAGTGCTGGCAAATAAGAAAAATGGAATTTGTGTTTCTTCATTATACCTTCATCTGTATGGTTGGATATGTGGAAACAGTGGTTCTCAAAGTTAATAGGACCAGAACTCCACCGACTTCAGCTAAAAATCTATTTTACACCAAGTAAACCTACTGAAACATGGTATTCTCTTGAAACATTATAGTATCTTTTCTGTCCCAAAAAATGTGAAACTCAGTGGAGCTGAAAAACTAAAATACAACCTAATATTTAGAATTTTTATGACTACATTGTGGGTATCAACAACACTTGGGTACAGTGCAAAGGACTATGTGTAAAAGTGTATGGGCACCATAAAAACCAGTAATCTGCTAATGGTACTGGTCTCCCTGGTACAGGCTGAGGTCAGCCCCCTTTGAACTCTTCCTGAGGAAAAATTATTCTATAGCTTCCAGAAAGTGCCTTCAACTCCTACTGAGGGTATAGGTACCAGGCGCTGTTGGATACAGGACACTAATTTAGGGACAGATTTCTCGAAGGTATCTAAATCCAACTGTTCTGTGATTCAGTAAATAGCATAGACTTCAAAGCTCTCTTTTCTACAGCACTATTTGATTCCCTCTCATTCATTCATACTAACCTTATTTATCACCATCTGAAACAGTGATATGACACCATATTCTTGGTTAAATTAATTATTCCAACCACAGCTACCTGTATTTCTACCTGATTGCATTGTAGATTTCTCATTGAGTCAAACAGTATAAGGTTTTGCATAGATGCATCTCCACTTTGCATTAATTTGATTTTCCTCTACCTGACATTGTAGACTGACAGTACCTGTGTGTCACTAACCAATCTAGACACAACTTTGCTTTATATTGCTCTTAAATCTGTGTTTTGCCTGCAGTTCAGTGATATTATTCCATGCACTGGACCAGAAATGTGAAGAGGTCCTTTGCTTCCTGGGGAGAGGTGAAAGTATAGAAAACTCTAGGAAAGAACCGTTGGAATATAACAATAAATCCCTCACTAAAGGAGCAGCTGAGGAGTCAAGCCTGGAAAACAGAGCACTTCTAGGTCAAGGAGCTGAAAGTGGATTATAAGAAAGTCAATGTCAAACGAAAAAAAAAAAAAACTGCATTTCTGGCAATGCATCTACCAACTATCCTTACAATAAAGAATGTGACAAGTTTCTGTCAAGATTCTGGTTCAAGCAGCATTTCACTGAAGATAATGCCAAAGGCAACGAAGATGTGAGATTTCTGTGATTGTCATTCTGAGGAGTATGTGTGTCTCATTACAGTTTCTTTGAAGCACAAGGAAGCGGGAGACAAGTGGACACACCAGGTTGAAGACACCAGTTTGCTACCCACCCTAGAAGTCCTGTGGAGGACACTTAAAGAGATAGGCTTTCTCATGTGGCCATTAAATAGAATTTATTTTAAGTATTTTTTTAAATTTAGAGGTATAGATAACATTAGTTCTGTTGTAGTGGCTTCAGTCTTTGGGGCTGATACAAACAGAAAAGTTACTTCCCAAGTCCAAAATTTTTATCCCATTCTTGCCCACATTGTCCAAACAAACATACTGGGTGTCTTAGCTGCAAAAAAAATATTACTACTTTGAGAATAAGCAGTTCAGTAGCCCATTACAAGTCTTTTTTCCTCCTAATCCACTCCATTGCACATACATTCAAATTTCATTCTTCTATCCTACTATCTCATCTCCCAGCACCCGTGCAAATGCTAGTGGTAAAAACTAAACCAGAAACATTTATCAAGTATTGCAAAAATGAGATATCATCCAAATAAATTTGCTTTGTAATTTGATCAATACTTTGCTTGAGGCAACAAGTTTCATAGAATTTCTTTTTTAGATGCCGTTGAAAGGATCATATCACAGAACCATATCAGATGTAATCCACAGTATTTTATCTTTGCATGTGATAAGGTACATTTCAGACTACTGCATCATATCACTGTGTGGAGTATATTTTATAGTGTTTTGTCACATCATTCAACATGCATTTTAAGGCCATTTATGTAGATATTTCATGCAGTACAAAACAGAGCTTTTTAGCAGCAAGTAAACTCTTCAGGGGAAGTATTTCAGAGAGTAAACTTGAACATATATGAAAGTACAGAAATACAATAGAGCACAAACAAGGAAGGCATCTGAGAATCCTGCTAACCCCTTGGCTTCTGACAATATGCATTTCACACTTTGTCTACAGCAAATATAAAGCACAATAAAAAAACTACACTGGTTCTTTATAGCAGGTGTTCCATTACAAAGCACAAGTGTTTTGTCTGGTTTTCCAGCATGGACAAGGTATATCCTGGGAGCATCCTGTAAGGAACCATTTTGGTTACTGGTAGCCCAGGTGAGTGTTAGCAATCTCCCCAGCTTCCTAAAAAAAAAAAAAAAACAAACCCAAAAAAACAACAGAGAAAACCCCACAGTTATTTGCTCTGCCACCATGAGAAAGGCCTACAAAACTTTGCTTTTCTTCTTCAAGTCCCAGCTGCCATAGCTCCAGAAGGCTAATGTAGCTCACAGTATGTAAAGCATCTTCTCAGCTCCATTCTGCCCAATTCCTGGTGGAAAAAAAAAAAACAAAAAAACAGACAAACTATAAAAGTGGCATTTTCAAAACTAATAGAGAAAAATGTTCACATTTTTATTCTCTGATTTTCTGATCATCAGTACCATCTTCCACCTCTGAAGCACATCTCTAGGCAATATCTGGCAGCAGAGCTGAGAACTCAGCTAAGGGGAAGACGCAGTTTTCTTTCTGGTGACCTATGCACAGGTGTCTATTCTTCATCCCTGAACATAGCCCAGGCTAGCAAAATAAGCAGATAAGCAAGCTTAGAAATCATACTCAAGTTCAAGGAGGAACCTTCTATTACAGTATTTCACCAACTTATCAGGAGATAAATTGCTCTGAAAGCCTGGACAAATGAAAATATGAGTGGTTTTGAAATTTTGTTGAATTATTTGCTTAGCTGCAGTATGCATTAAAACTTAATAGGAAGATAAATAAGATAAAGATAGAACTAGAGCTAGAGAGTAATTTCTGTTAAATGTTTGTATATTTTCACTTAAAAATAAATAGTGTTTATACTGAAATGTGATCAGTTCTGCTTTTATGAATGCTTCAAATAAAATCTCTTGTACAGGCACACTTCCAAACACAGACAAGGATTTTCAAAGGGTAAAAAAAAAAAAACCATTAAAAAACCCCCAAAACATAAAAACCATGATGAAATAATTCATTAAATACTCAGGAAATATCTTCTTAAATTTTGATGGAATATTATATAAAGATTAAAGAAAGTATTCCAACCATAAGTTTAATAAAATATAAGATTAAGAACACAAAAATGGTCCCCATGAAATCATCTTGAAATACATCATGAACTATTTCATTATATTGCATAGAATATTAATGAAATTTTATTACTCAAACATTATAACATCTATGAAGTTTCACAGAAATATTATCAAAACGTCAAACAAAGCATAAAGAAGTAATCACAGCCACAAAAAAAAGAGACATGAAAGTCACTTTTCCATACATAAAAAATGTCTTTTAAGACTTCTTAAACTCATATATAAATAGTATACTTGGATTTTCAAAGAGCTTTTGAAAACACTTCTCTTCAAAGGAAACTAAGTTGTCATGGGATAAAAAGAAAAATCCTCCCATGGATTAACTACAGATTAATGAATAGGAAAAAAGATACGAAATAATTACAGCTTTCACAATGAAGGGAAGTTGCCAACGTAATCCCAAAGGATCTATGTTAAAATCCATGCCTTTTGGTGTTCACAGGTAATCTAGAAAAGGACACAGATAGCGAGTTGACAAATGTTACTGATTATTCTAATTTAGCCAAAGGAATAAAAGGGAAAGTTGACTGTAGGAATGGCAGAAGGAGGTAATGGTTTTGAGTTAACGGAAAATAAAAAGTAGGTGTTGATAAATGAAAAACATTGTAGGAAAAAAAAAAAACCTGAAGTATGCAAATCAGAGTTTTATTAACACTCAAACCAGATACCTGAGAGTCATTTGAGATAACTCTGCAAAAATATTACTTAATATGCAGTAGTAAGCCAAAAAGCAAAACAATGCCAGGTTACCGGGAAAGAAATAGAAAAATAAAAGAGAAAATACTATTAAGCCACTGTGTAGCTTCTTAGGAGTGGTCACATCTTAAATACTACATCTCCTTATGTCAAAAACCATGAAGTAAAACTGGAAAAGGTACAGAAAAGAAAGAAGCAAATGGCCAAATACATCAGTGGAAATTTCTACATCACTTACATGGTCAATTTTTTGTTTTATTTTTACCTGGAGAAAAAAAAAAAAAACAGATTCTAAGTATTGCAACATAAGCTATAGATCCAACATTTGGTATTTATGGAGTGAGTTTGCAGAACTATAACTTCTGCAGTGTCTCTCCTACACAGAATTCACACAATGTTATAAAAAAATAGATCCCCTTGCAAAAAAATCTCTGCACACCACTGTTTAGAATTCTTTGAACCCGGAGAAAGCAAAAGGAAGGGTAATTGCTTAGCTGATCCAAAACAAGGCTCAATGCTACAGCTATTTAAACAGTGCCGCCTGCTAGCCATACCTTCAGCTACCAAACAGGGCTGATTTCCTTCCTTACATCAAGTAAACTTGCAAAGCACTGAATGTATTAAGTCCAAAAATATGTCTTTTTCATTCCAAATAAAGTTGCAGTTATGTAAATGATGAAAGAGAGAGATTTTTTGGAAATACTGCATACACAGTAGAACATTTACTCAAACAAACTTGAAAACAATGTTTCAATCTTTTAGATTACTCTCCTGTGAATTGCTTTTTTTTTGGTAGATTTTCCTATGTGGTGAGACTAGCCATGCTTTAATCATCTTTGTGGAACTTCACTGGACTCACTCCAGTATGTTTGTGTCTCTCTTCTACTGGGAAGCCCAGCACTGGACACAGTAACCCAGGTGTATCTCACCACTGCTTAGTGGAGAGGAAGGATCACTTCCCATCACCTGATAGCAAAGCTGTGTCTAAAGTGACTTTATCAATTTTTTTAAAACATTTTGTGTTATTTATCAGGATTCTTATTAATATAGAATTTAAGTGGTTCTGGATTGTTATTTAGATCCGCATCAGCAACAAAAAGCACTGTTTTCTTTAAAAGAAAGCTTGTCAAATGTCTTTGCTGCCAAAAAACAGATTAGCACCTAGATCTGAAAATTTCTTCTAATGTGTTTTCTTATTTTGCTACTTTCTTTTCCCCCATTCTCTGTCAATGAATCCAGTGTATTTTCAAAAACTGTATATTTTAAAACATTTAAAAGCACAATTTTGCTTCTTTAGTATTAAGAAAAACTAGTTTAATACTATACAAGACAATGGGAACAATGTAAAATGAAATGGTAGAGTAAGAGTTAACATGGCAAAATATTTGATTTACATACCTGAACCAAAATGAGTGGTAACATAAGAAAATCAAAAGACTGAAAAATTAATACTATTCATATGCTCTCATCTGTACTTATTTTGTGTTCTTGTACCACCTAGGATTCTCATTGTGCAAGGTGCAGCTCAAATGTAAGACAGAAGAGCATTCTGTGCTCCCAGATAAAATAGATCATGTTCATTTGCAATTTATTTGAAGGCTTCACTACGTTCTAGTTAAAGTCTGTTTTTATTAGGACTTTTGTTATAATAGAATCATAAAATAGTTTGGCTTGGAAGGGACCTTTAAAGGTCCATCTAGTCCATTGCAAAATAAGGAATTTACTATAGCTTCCAAGCTACAAATTAGTGTCATTAGTAAAGTGGGTTGGGTGCCTCTCGTGGGTCAAGAACAGGAGTTGAATTGCCATGTTAATTTTCCCTAGCCTGAGGACCTCTTCAGATTGTAGCCTTCAATAATAGGAATTTAGTTAAAGGGTAACAAGTTTCAGTTATTCCTGTGCAACTGGATATGGTTCAGGTCATACAGTCAGCATGCAACAGGGAATGACCATAACTTCAAGGCCTGCCTGGTACTGCACGCTTGCGGAGCTACTCTTTACTCAGCTAGTGATTTTCCTATGTTTCTGTATGCACAGCTCTCTAGATCTGTGACCAGACCAACAGATCATGGTCCTGAGGAAGTGCAGTCCAAAACAAATGAATTTATTAATGCAGTTCCAAAAGTGACATGTTCTATAGCAATTCATAGCTTACTTAAATTTGCAAGTATTTCTATATATAGTCATCGCACTAGAATAATTGTGTGCAAAAATCAGTACTACACAGAATGTCAGCTTAGATAATCATCATAGACCTTTTTGATCTTAATGGAACACTAACAAAATGTCTGCCAAAAGTTTTCAGTACATTAGCTATATCAAAAAGTCAAGACAAGTGCTGTGGTTTAGCCCTACTCAGCAGCTAAAATACCACACAGTCACGCACTCCCCCCTCACTGCCCCCCTGCAGTGGGACAAGGAGGAAAATTGGTTGAAAAAAAAAGAAGGCAAAACTCCTGGGTTGAGATAAAAAACAGTTTAAGAGAACAACAGAGGAAAACAAAACAGAGATGGAAAACAAACAAAAAAATCCAATAACAGAAAATACTTAAACATGTAATTTACAATACAATAGCTCGCAGTGGATCCTTATGCCCAGCTTTCTCCTGAGTCACAGGAGCCTCCCCTCAGCACCCTCCTCACTTCTACACTGAACATGATGTCACATGAGATGGAACAGCCCTTTGGCTAATTTGAGTAAACTATCCCAGCTGTTGGCTAATTAGTAATCCATCCCAGCTGTGTCCCTCAGCCACAGGTGCCACCAGCTCCAGCTCCTCTCCCAGCTCAGGTGAAATTTAACTCTATCCTAGCCAGAACTGGGACAGCAACTGATACAAAAAGTCAGTAACAAAGGACCATTCTGAGAGGATACTGAGAGGATACACCTTATCATAACCATACATCACAGCTTTCAAAAGCCAAACTCATCATGTTCCTTAACTAAGAATCTGAGTAATATTAAATAAGAGCTATGGAGTTGCAGCAGATATGTACAAAATATCTCACCATTTAACTCCTTTCATTTGTAGCCACAAGAGATTTCATAATGAACCGCTTTGCTAATTATACTGTGACACAGAGAAAAGGATTTTCTGAAATAGGCAGACCCCATGAAACATTTAGGAAGAAAGCTGACATGTAGTCTGGTGTAGTTTCGGTTTATGAAATCATTTGAGGTCTGAGCCATTGTATGCAGAACACACTACGGTGGAGTATCTTTCGAGTACAAGAACATTGTCAGAATCTGCCAGTTTTAAAATGAAAAATAACCCTCTTGGTAACTACATGAACATCTAATGTAGATGGAATTGTAATACATGCAGGAGATAATACTTATTCCTATTTTTGTTCAGAAATAGATTAAATCCTCACTTTGTCTTTGATTATTCCTTCTGATTTGCTGCGTTATTTCCACTTTCTCTAAAGTTTTAACTGCCATTCAATTCAGTCTACAACAAGTACTGAGATTAAATAGATCAGTTTTGATTCAATTCTGGAGCTTAATCGTAATGAGTTAAAATTATCTGTTCGTAGACTTACATACCGTCTTAATCAGAAACTTGACACAGCCAATAGAGAGGCAGTTGGCTATGTGTTAAGCCATGTATGTTCCTGAAAACTCACTTACCCAAATGAAAATCTAGCACCTTGCAAGACAGTGTGCCTATTTTACAAGTCTCTTTGGATAGCCTTGAGAACATTTGCATTCATTTGCAGAATATATACAGTAATGAAGCTGTATGTGTTGAAACACCTACATGTCTTCTCATTGAAAACAAAATCTGTGTCTTTATCCTGACACTTAGCGATATCTAACTCCTTGTGCTTCACTACAGCATCATAGAATGATTCAGGTTGGAAGGAACCTCAGGAGGTCTTTAGTCAAACCTCTTCCTCCAGTCTGAGCCTTTCTTGTGTCATCTTATATCTGTTGTCTCCCATTTTCCCACTGTATCTTCTTAACAAACTATCCAGTGGTGCTGGAAGGTTGATATTGGGTCTCCCTAGAGATTTGTCTTCTCCAGGCTGAACCAGCCCATTCCCTCAGTCTGTCTTCATAGATCTTACTAATGCCAAAGCAACCACATGGGTAGCTGCTGAAGCTACTTCATCCTCACTCAGTTTTTCCTTCTTAGTTAATAGCAGATCCAGTTATGCATCCCCCCTGGCTGGCCCATTCAGTACCTGTATTAGGTATTAAGTACCTTCCTCCAGAAATCTTCTTCATTGCTTGCGTCCCGCTGTGTTGTCCTTCCAGCAGAAGTCAGGGAGGTTGAAGTCTCTGATGAGAACAAGAATCTCTGATCTAGAGATTTCCTTGAGCTGTTTAAAGAAGGCTTTTGATCCTGACCTACCAATTCTCAACTAAACTGTCATCTGTCCCAAAGAAGAGCTCCATATAGGCAACATTCATGTCTTCCTTGCCTGGCTTCCTACCGCATTTCAGACATGTGGACAGTATCACAAGGGATCTCATGCACTAGTAGCCTGCACAGCCTAAAGTTTGGCTTTCCAGTTGGATACCCCTGCTCATTGCAGGGCGGTTGGACTAGATGACCTTTAAAAGTCCCTTCCTGCAAGGAGCAGGGCCATCTCCAACCAGATCAGGTTGCTCAGAGCCCTGTCCAACCTGGCCTTGAAGGTTTCCAGGGATGGGGCACCTACCATCTCTCCGGGCAACCTGTTCCAGTGTTTCACCACCCTCAGTGTAAAAATTTTTTTCCTTGTGTCCCATGGGAATCTACTTCCCTCTATTTAAAAACGATTACCCCCACCAGTCTACTTGCTGGCAGGGCAATGTGAGAAGCAGAAAAGGCCTTGACTCTGTGTGAGCACTGCTCAGCAGTAACTAAAACGTGCCTATCTTATCCACGCTTTTCAGCACAAATTCAAAATATAGCCCCATACAAGCTACTGTGAAGAAAATTAACTGTATCCCAGCCAAAATCAGTACAATAGTAAAAGCTGAAAATCAATTTTTTATCATCATATTATCAGTAAGTTATTAGAACACATTTCTTTTTTGAAGGGTGAGGAAAAGCGAGAAGGCACAGTATAGTAAGGAGCTATGTCTAAGTATTTTTAAATGTTAAAACTGCAAACTGTCTCAATGAGTGCAGTGCACACTGTACCTTTGTACATGATGACTCCTTAGCTGAGCTGTACACTTTCTCCACATTACAAGGCATTCCATCAACAAATAAACATCACATTGAAGCGATTGAATAGAACGGCAAAGTTTCTATCTATTTTGTCAGGAAGAGAAAAAAAAATGTAGCTTTGCGTTTGGAGATGCGTATTAATAGTAGAGATAGCTTAGAGAAAGAAATTAGACTACACTTCAGACAACTAATTTAAGCCAGATGAATATGACCCTTTGTCAGAACATCTTATGCCTTTTTAATAAAGGGTACCAGTTTCATTTACATGCACAGCTCTAGTTCTGAGTGAACTCTTGTTGAAAGCATCTTAGTGTGCTCTTCTCTTCTTACGCGATGCAGGACACATTCATGACATTTCTTAACACTCAAGGGGATTGAATTGAACTTCATCCTAGTGGAAAGGGATTTAGGTATTACTGAAGTAGATTAGTGCAAAGCAGGGACTATTTGAAGAAAAAAACACATCATTTACAAAGAAAATAATAGATAGTGACATTAATTGCTAGGGTCTGTTCTGCCTATTTAAAGTTGAATGAGGCAGCTTGATGGATGATTTTATAATAAAGCACATGGGATTTTTTGGTGGTGGTTTTATTTCTAATATATTTAATATCTCTTTGGCCTCATTTGGTTTGAACCTTTTTAGTGCGCAACACGGTATCCCAGATCAGATAACTAGACCCCCCACAAGAACATTTTATCAGCTGCCAATGTCTAACAGTTCAAAAGAATATAAAAATCAGTGTTCATGATGATATAATAGCCCAATCACATCACAGGTAAAGCCAAAATGGTTCCTACCTCCTGCAACTGAAGCATGAGGAATATTTTGCTGTGGTAACTACAATAAAAAAAAAAAAAAGATTACTCGTACACAGTTTACTGACATAGCAGTCAAGTATCCTGATGAGCATCCTCTGGTTGTTTATTTTTGCTCTCCATCTTCCTGATCTTCCAATTCTTTTGTCTAGTCCTGTACTTTGAATACAAGGTCTTTAGAGGTATGGTTAATTGAATATGATAGGAAAGGATTGTATTTAATAACCTAGGAGATCTTTCTCAGTCCCATGTTCCTTCTTTGCTGGTACACGGGGCAGTTCTGAGCTTTGTTTTGTGGAGCTTTTCCCTTGTAGCTTTCTGATTTAAGCCTTCTGAGAAATAGCACATTTTATTATTAACTCTGTCAAGTCATCTACAGCATGAAAAAGCTCGATATCAAAGAGGGGCTGTACACACAGGTTAACTGACATAAAAATTCCAGTTTTAGGAGGATTATAATGATTTACTAAAGTCTCTGTGCCCAGGGTTTGTTTTAGGACTTGACCAAAATCCCATTGAGGTCAATTGTAGTCAGCATAAAAACTGAACTTGAAATAGTAGCCTTTACTTTAAAATAGTGAGAGCTTACACTGAAGGGAATAGAGCTCACATCAGCCTAATGCACAGCTTGCTCCACTGTTCATCAGAAGCCATTAGAAAGATTTCAATGAAAAGCTTGCATTTAAAATACCATAAAGCCCTTAAAGGAAAAAAAAAAAAAAAACCCAAAAAAACAGAGGACAAACACATACAAAGAGCGTATTTAAAATAACAAATGTAAAAGATTTTCTTTATGGGATGTAATTAATTTTTTTATATGATAAAAGAGTTCTGACACTGACAGCGCTCTATATGAAGCTATTTTGATATTAAAATATGACAATACAAACATTTTTTATTAGGAAGAGTTTTAAAGTAATTGTATGGGGAGGTGCTTCCTACATATTTTGTTTCCTGTTTAAAATACCTTCAAAGATGTGGTTTTAAAATGTAGTGGATGGAGAAGGAGTCAAGAAAGACAATTACTCTGGAATTCAATTTGAAAAATATTGATTTTTTTTTTTCTGAAAAATGAAAAAATGAAATTGAAATTGAAAAATGAAAAAAATTTCATTTTTCCCTAATTTTATATAATCCTTGTTTAAGTCTATCTTTCACAATTTGTGCTTTTTACACTGCAGAAACATTGAGCTTAAAATGATCCCATAATATAATTAAGAATCTTGAGGCTTATCTGTTTGCTGGCACTCTTGCTCCCCCAAAACATATATTAGAAGATGTGTATTACAGGAAGTATTATATGCCAAGAAAGAGTTTCTTCAAGCTACAGTTCATTTAATTAAAAAACAAACAAACAAACAAACACAACATGAAAGAAAGCATAACCTTAGACTAGGACAGGGACCTCAAAGTTTTCCCCCAAGTATCCAACTTCTTGTCTGCTCATTCTCAGCACAGACAGGCCCCTCTTTCTGGGTGTCTTGCAGCTATGTTCCATGAACTTTACTTAAAGACATGGATCTGAATAATAGGTATCAAAGAAATTTGTTAGATAACTTGTTTAGGTAACATCAGTTTAGAGACGACCTGTGTAGAGGAAAATAACTTTACTGGAGCTCCTAACGTCGTGAGAGATCTCCTCACTGTAGAAGCTTCAAAACCAAACACAATGAAATTGTGCTTGGATAAAAAAAGACACAGTATTCAAAATTTATGCTGCTCAGGTTTTCTGCCTGCAGCGTTTTATCTCTTAGTGAAATTACCTGGATAGAGAATATTACACTTGAAGGTCATTCCTATGTACACGATACTACATGAGACTGAACTAATGAAAAATGCAAAGTTGTCTCAGCTCCACCACATAGAAAAGATTCACTGAGGGAAAAACAATGTGCACTCAGTTTTGATGTCTTATCTCCAGCAAATTCACAAATGCAATCTCTTAGACAAATGGTGCTGTCTGCTTCCCCAAGAACAATATAACCCAGCAGGTAGTCCCAATGGGTTTCTGTCCATTTGTCCCTCAGCTTCATCTTCCCAGTGCCAGTTTTCCTTATTCCCTTGTTGTCTCTGAGACATTCCTCACTAAAACTTCCATGTGAACACTACTGCACAATGATGTGAAGGGAGAAATCCAGGTACCTTGGCTCTCCTGTCATATCACCAGCCAGCCCCATGCAGAGACATTTAAAATGGCACCAGACCCCTAGTTTTAGCTACCTGCGTCACTCTGAATCTCCTCCTTTGGCAGTCACTCATGGCAAGTGTGTCCCAACTATGAAAAAGGAGGATCTTGAGTGAGATCTACAAGTTTATCTAAAAAATATCTGGGTTCTTGTCTACGGTTCAGGGGCTGAAATATGTTTTCAAGAAAAATCTGATGATGAAATATTTCAAGTTCAACATTTAATCAATACATTTAGCAATTTGTGAGTTAACTACACATTACATTGTTGGAGACATGGACTTCCATTTGAATTGCCTTCAGTGCCCACTAGATTTCAGTACTAATAGCACTGAGTATAATTGGTTCTGCTACCACCTGTAGTGTACAAATTTAATTTTGGTCCCATCCCAGCACCTGTCTGCTCATAAACATCAGTTACAACAGCCTGAAGGTTTCTCTGTAGTGTGCCAAGTTCAGGTGCATACATGAGTGTATTCCAGAAGATGTAAAATAACTGATAGAGAATATTCATCCATGCTGGGATGAGATGGCCACAGTTCTGCTCTCTGAATGAATGAAGTCTTGCAAATAGATAGTATGTGGTTAAGTGGCATGTATAATCACATATAAGGTTCTATTAAACAAAAACAAGCAACAAAAAACCAAACTGTTGCATGACACCAAAAATTCTTATCAAGTATGGTGTGCAAAACCAACTTGTTCACACAAAAAGCCTTATGCTGAATTACGATGTAAAAGTACGAGTCAGCTTCTTGTTTCGAAAGAAGAGCTAAATGAAATGTACAATAATAACTTCTTTAAGGTCTCTCTCTGCTTTTGTAAGAGATTCACTCACAGATAAATTCTACAGTTTTCATTTATTATTCTGTTAGACATTACACAACAACAAAAAAGAAAATCACAATGTATTAATAATAATGAGAGACAGGCTCCGAAATTTAATTTACATTCAACAGCAGACAAGATAAAAGTAAAAATATGAAAAAAAACCAAACCCAGGGAAGGAAATGAAAATTACCCTGACAGACACTGGGTTTTTTTTTTATTTGGTAGTTAAGTTCTATCAAGCAGGAGCTTTAATGTCCTGCTAGACACATCAGAAAAAAAATCTAAAATCACAGCTATAAGCAGACTACCATATCAGCATGTGCACAATATTTGGTTTTATGTGTTTCTTATGTAAATGTATTTCCAACTTCATAAACAAAACTGTAATCTTTCCCATTTTTTGAATAAAACCCATTTACTTTGTACTTTATGTGCACACAATGTTTAAAGTGGAGTCAGGTGCATTTCACACTCACAGCAGTTCTGCAAGAGCAAAGATTTCAAATAAGTCATCTTAGAGAGATAATCACTCCCTGGCTTATCTTCATGTCTTAAGAATAGAGGTATTTTTCTCATTAAAGTGAAAGAATCAATTTGCCTGTGGCTAGTAGCAAGCATAAAAAGAAAGACTACCAGGCATGATCCATGCCATGATGGCAAACCCACAACACTTGGACACGCCTGTAACATCTCAGGGAAGATACTCAAGGGAGAATGAAGTATGAGTACAAAGGACTCATCCTGGGCACAAAAAGTACCACTGATGTTTAAGTGAATAGTACATGCAGAACAAGTTTTCTCAGATACCCAGAAAGCTTAGACTTTTAAGTTTTAAATTTTAAGATCCAAACTTCTGTAAACTCCTGCAAAGCTATGTACATTTCAGAATTAATTTCCCAAATGATAACATTGTTTTATGACTCAGTTTAATAGGTTTAAATTAAAATTACCCATGTTTTATCTGTAAACTTCCATTGAAGGGAATTCAGTGCTGTGAATTCCAGCATTAATATTTGCTATCCAATCCTCCTTGCAAGCAGCACTGAGTATCTATTTAACATGTATCATTTCTTCCTCTTTAGCAAAGCTAAACACACACACTTCCCTTGACACCATTAAAAAATCTAAATGCTGGAAAGATTAAGCTCTGTTAGTTTTGGATTTTCTGAATAGAAAGTGAGATTTTTTTCTGGGCTTGTTTATTATTTAAAGAAGCACTCTGTGTTCAAAGGAATGGATCTCAAAATCCCAGAAAGATATATCAGGATTTGTGTCTCAGGTTTAAAAGTTGACCCCATCATCTCCACTGAATTACAGAAAGTTTCCAGACTTAGCATGTGAAAACAGTGAAATTGCAAACCCTTGGTATGCAACAAGCTGTTCAACTTCAAGGTTCTCTTCATGACCAATAGCACCCTTGAGTTGTTGTTCAGATCCTTTCACTGTATGATGGATGACTTGATCTCACCAAGCCTCACATGCCAAAATGCGTTTAATCCAATTAATATTTATGTCCTAGAAGTGGTACAGTTAACGGTTCACTAGATGGCGTTCAATAGGAATCAATACGAATTCTCAGTCTGCACAATATTATGTGTAGAGGCACAGCCTTATTAGGAGAAATCTGTTCATCACAGATTTCAGTAATTTACACCAGAGTAAACGATACATGAATTTGCATTTCCAAAAGGTTAGTAAATATTAGAGATTTTTCAAGGCTAACATACATTGGCATTTTAAACTCCTGAAACTTTCAATTTTTGATGCTGCTTGGTTAATATTTTGTGGTTTCGCTTGCCATTAGCATTTGATTCCTGAATTCAGTCTGAGAAGGTATAATTTTGGTCAGCCTCAAAATGCAAGTTTCTGTTAGGATCCATAGTTATGTTTCCTATTGTTAAACAATGATCAGAGTATCTTATTTCCACAGTTATAATTTTCCTACCCTCAAATTCCTGAAATGCATCTAAAATAAGTATTATACATTACTCCTGTGCTGGAGATGCATGACGTAGAGATCTCTGTGTCTGGATGATGCTCTTAGTCATATGGTTTAGTTTTAGGTACTCCTGTGAAGAGTGGGGACTTGGACTCAATGATCCTTATGAACCTCTTCCAATTTGAGATATTCTATCATTCTATGGTCCTAGCCAAGTTTTTCAAATGACTCATGATTTTTGGGAGCACAACTTTAAAAGCCTGTAAGTATCTAACTCAAAAAATATCAAACCTTCCCAAAAGTTAAATTCCTTGATTAAGGTTTTCTGAAGTTATTCAATGAAGAAATTAAGTGTCCAGTGACTGCTGTTTACTTTTGAGAACTATGTCTTCTTACTGTTTGGTGCTCACTGTTGTCATCTTTTCAGATTCCTTAATTCCTGAAAGTGGAATTAGGGCACTTGGTGGGTCTGTGCCACAGATCAAATACAAACAACAGAATTATTTGAGCCAAACAGAACTGCTAAGAGCCAGGCTTCCTTGCATGCCATGCAGACCTGAGTGCTGCATTAACTGTGGGAAATACAGTGACAGGGGTACTGCAGCCTGCCAGGAGAAATCATGGAAAGGCACCGAACAGTACATGGAAATTTAAATATTTATTCCTGAAAATGGTCAGGAATGCACTTAGGAAGCAATTTTTCAAGGGCCAGAGGAAAGAATAAATAATGCTTCCTTTCCTCATATCTCTGATTGTCTGATCTTCTGTCGTTGAGAGAAACATGTATGATCTCTTTTTTTTCTGTAGTAAAGTTGTTAGTGTTGTATACAAATCCTTACTTAGATTTTCTTTTATTTTTTCCTTTATTGTTTGCATCCCCATCAGGAAAACCCAGAGTAATCATGTATACAAAGACAAAAAACGCAAACATGTATCCCCTTTCTTTGTAACTGGCCTCTTCCATATCCTATTCCTTATCATGCATAACTTTGTTTTTCCACTCTACTGTCCTAAAAAGAGGTTAATTTCACTTTAAGTATGGTAATTTACCCTGTAAGTAGGAAATGAAAATATTAAAATTAATTTTTCTGCAGGACTGGAAAATTATTGTTATTATTGTATTAATTCTCAGTGGTCAAGTGATAACTCTGAGAAATGACATCTGTTATGAAAAGAACTCTGTTTTACAGTATTCATTATTCATGAGTGTCCCCCTTTAAAATCATCTGGCATGTAGCCAGGAAGGCTAAGGTCACTAACGAGACATGCTTCAAGATGATATGTCATTGTAGCCCTTTGCTAGCTTTGTAATAAATGTTTTAATTAAAGGGTAACATCAGACAGTCCAACATCTGGATTTCATTGTAATTCCTAATTTTCACAATTTGGTATCTTCAGCTCTGAGAGAGTTGAAACACCCTCAGCTAATTATCTCTTGCTATTCAGTATTCTGCAAATGCATTATAAATAGAACTTAAATTTTTAAGGTACAGTGTTATATAACAGGCAAGGGGACTGTACTATTCAGATTATACAGATAATAGTGTCTTTTAAAATGGAAAAAAATGCCAGATTTGTTAAAATAAAGCATGAAACAGTGAAGTAGAACATGACCTCATGAAGACCTGTCTTCAGTGACATCTTAGTCATTCATCTAGTAGAGTGTAGATACATACTTACTGTAGGAAAGGACAATGTTGGCTCCAAAATTTGAGGCAAATTTGTTCTGATAT
>JAAGAY010003188.1:0-10681 GCA_011801015.1 Ardeotis arabs
GACCAACAGTCAAAAGTTGCAACAAAGGACATTCCAATGACAAAGCGATTTCCCCACATGTGCACGGTGAGGATTATTAAATGATGCAAGATGTTGCCCGTAGAAGCTGTGGAAACTCCAACCTTGGTGATATGCAACACTTGACTGGACAACGCTTTCAGCAGGCTGGTATACTTTGCCCTCTTTGAGAAAGCAGCTGGACTACAGCTTAGGGATGACCTACAAAAGTTGCATGTATGTAAATTCTTGAAACTGGACTACATACACTTAAAGTGCCAAAAGAATTGGTTGATGAAATTGCAAGGCTGCTGCTTATCAAAGATAAATCATGATAAATCAGGGGAACTCTTGATGGCTGGTGGGGTGGGAAGGAAAGCCACAGAAAAAAAATATCTAAAAATCATAGCCATTTTCAATCAAGAAAGGTAGGAAGGAGCATCCAAGGCACTGCAGGCTGATCTAGCTCAGCTGAGTTCTCGGAAAAGTCATGGGAGCATGTATTCTTCTAATCACATAAAGGAAAAAACGTTAATCCAGAATAGGAAACCAGTTTCCCAATGGCAAATCATGCTCAAGCAATGCAATTGCCTTCAATAACAAAATATCTGGTTACAAGACCAAAAGAGACAATGCAGCTGTTACACACATTGCCTTATTAAGACTTTTGGTACCATCTCCCACTGCATTCTCGTTTTCAGGTTAAGGAAACACAGGCTGAATAAACTGACTCTCATACTTAAAAAATAACTGAACAAGCTTAAAAGATAGTTAACTACTGGCTGTCTGCTGAATATCAAACAAGTCAAGTAATCTTAGGTTAATACCGGAGCCTATAAAGCTCAACATTTTCATCAGAAACTTCGATGATGAGACAAAAAAATGCAAACAATGCTAAATCATCTGGGATGGTGGATATTTAGATTAGATATTATGAAAAAATTTTTTACAATGAGGGTTGTAGAACACTGGAACAGGTTGCCCAGAGAGGTGGTGAATGCCCCATCACTGGAAATGTTCAAGGCCAGGTTGGATGAGGCTCTGAGCAACCTGATCTGGTTGGAGATGTCCCTGCTCCTTGCAGGGGGGTTGGACTAGATGGCCTTTAAAGGTCCCTTCCAACCCTAACCATTCTATGATTCTATGATATAGGGAGCAGAGTTTCAATTCAGAGAATTGTGTCCTTGAGAACCTTAAGGATTAGGCCAACAAATCTCTTATGAGTGGAAAGCACAAATATCTGCACCTGCAGCAGAACATCATGCTTCAGAAGCAGCTCAGAAGTAACAGTCTGAGCGGCAGCCCTGCTGAAAGACATGTTTGTCATGATGGATGCCAAATTGAAAGACAGACAACAATGTGCTCTCAACACAGTACAGCAAACTACATATTAAACTGAAATTCGAGAAGCACGGCCAGCACATCGAGGGAAGTTACTCTTCCCTGCCACTCAACAGTAGTGAGGACATATCTGCAATACTGAGCCCAGTTCTGTTCACCCGATCAGGTCAGCAAGGACATAGGGAAACTTGGGATGGCCATGTAGATGACTACCCAGAGGGTGAGCAGCCTAGAGCACGTAACCTCTAAAGGAAAGTTTTAGGAACTGCGCTTTTTTAGTCTGCCAAGAAGAAGAGCTGTTATCAAATAGCAACATAGAGCTATTTGAAAGAGACCTGCAAAGACAGCATGGCCAAACTTCACTTTGCAACGGCAGATGGTAAAACAAGAGGCAACAGCTACAAGTTGCGTCTTGACAGTTTAAGACCGTATATAAAAAAAAACAACCAACCAACCAAACAACACTTTGCTAGGAATGCAATTGAAGATTGCTAGGAAGGCAGTGGAACCTCTTTTGTGGGGGGTTTTCAAGACTCAGATGGACAAAATAGTAATTTTGGTCTGAACAGAAGGATGGACTAAATCTTCTCTAGAGTTTTCTATAAATCAGCAGCTTACAACTCTTATGGACCTAAAACACCAGAAAAAGTTAAAAGGTGAGGTGCAACAAGGGTCTCAGCCAATTTTTCTAGTACCTTAGCAAATGCAAACAGCTATATGAATACAGTAGGTGACAATAAGTAAGCATAAAGGTCAGATAAAAGGAATCTAAACTAGATCAGCCCCCCAGAAACATAAGAAACTGAAGTAGATGTATTGCAAGGATTAGCTGTACGAGCTTAAATAAAAAGTTGTAACAACTCACTGTAACAACTCACTGTTGTAACCAGTGAGTTTATGTGATTGAATTGAGTATCACAATGTAAAAGAATAACTGGAAAAATAGAAAGCAAGATTCCTTCAGCTGCCTGCTATGCTAAGGCTGTAACAATATCTGCAACATTCTCCCCAGAAGAGAATCATCCAGACCTGACGTAAGCTCCTTGATTTGCAGACTGGAACTAACATGCTCATCGCTAAGAACTAAAGCAGAAGGGACAGACAGACCGACCGTGTAGAAAACCTACAAAGATGAACAAGGGGAGGGGGGGGAACACAGGATGCCTAGATGTCAAGGATTTCTTTGGGCAAACTACAAATAGTACTTCCAAGATTTTCTACAGAAAAAACGGCAAACATAGGCCAACGACTTTGCAAGCTGTTGTGACATCAGTCACAAATCTTGACAATTCTGTATAAGAAAAGCAGCAGCTGCCAGTAACACAAAACTAAAACATTTCTTCATTGCACTTTACAGTTCAATTCTCTGTCAAAGTTGGCAAGGACCTTCTAGTCCCTTTCACACAGGTTCTGAATTAGAAAATAAAAACTGTTAGGTGTTATTTGTAAAAATGAGCAAAGCTAGAAAGTTAAGAATATGGACACATCACGCAACGCAACGTAGTTTATGAAACAACCCAATAAAACCCCAAACATCTATATCAAAGGCAGTTCAGAGGAGTAAGCTGGTTTTTGTCTAGAACAAGGGAAGTAACTAGGCGGGCTTATTTTCAGGGATCACTCAAGGACCTAGCAATCCGATGCCCTTAATTTGTTTTGTTTCTGTGTCACTCCCCCCATGCCCCTCCCTCATGCAGTAAAACAGCTAGGAGAATTTCAACAATGACTGTGCAAAAATATCTACGAAATATGTGGAAAGGGAGTACAGCT
This sequence comes from Ardeotis arabs, assembly GCA_011801015.1. Classification (NCBI taxonomy): domain Eukaryota; kingdom Metazoa; phylum Chordata; class Aves; order Otidiformes; family Otididae; genus Ardeotis; species Ardeotis arabs. Next base: position 3,109 of record JAAGAY010003188.1, read on the forward strand.
TACTTGTGCTTGGAGCTGTAATGATAAAAAGCTACAGCACAGAATGAAAACTGGAATCAGTTTTAATTTCTGGACCTTGTACAGAGACACCATAGAGGGGCTGTGCAAAGAGAGAAGTAGCAAAAAACCTAGTTTTGAGAACTGGACCTACAGTATTATCACACAATTTGGATTCCATTGCCACTAATAACCTTGTAGCAATCACCAAGAAAGTGTATACTGTCTCCATGGAAGGGAAGGAGTGAAAATAACTTCTGCGTATCAATTCTGTACTGGACAAGTGGCCCTTTGTCAGTACTAAACATGATAAAACCAGTTATTGAGACAGTTTTTCAGCAAAGCAGTGTAGGACTCACAAATCGAAAAAGTGTTAGCTTAGAAAGGTCCAGATTTTGCGGATCCAAATCACGAATGGATGGATTCCCCCATCCATCTTGTTCCAACAAAGTGCTTTGCTCTGGTACGAACAATTTGAAAGAGTTTTGGGGGTAAGGAATCAAAACATCAGAAAACATTTTCAGATCCCACAATGATACATGTCTACATTGGTCTCATACAAAATTATTCAACAGAGAGGGGTGGTCAAACCCTGTGGAAATGGATTAGGAAGGCTCACCAAAACTATTAATCAATCTTTACATCTCACTGAAGTTTTTGGCTTTAAAAAGCACAGCATGTACTAATGACTACAAAAAAAAATAAATGGAGCTCTTGTTAATTATCATAATAGAACTATTACAGCACTCTTGGTCTTGATTTCCACACTACTCTCAAGAGCATGAACAGCAAATCAAAGATTTCCAGGGTAATCAGGCACAATGACCACCTTTATGAAAGCAGGCACAAGCTTGAAAGCATCAACTGTTGGTCTACAGCGCTGAACTTAGTCGTCAAGGGGATCTGACATTTCATTGCAGTTCTGGCAACAAGACATTAAGTTTTATGCCTGGTCTCTTTTTCTCCTTTGGCAATCAAAGACTTCAGGTTTTGTTTGTGCTAATGCTCCTTTCACAAAGGTCTCAAAAACCTAGTTATGCTTGCCCAGTGCTCAAACAGCAGAGCCCATGCCCCCTGTTCCTAGGTAGACTGTATGGCCCTGCATTTGCCACTGCAACTTCTAACACTCTGTTAGAAACATGTGGCACTGGAGTCATAGCAAGTATAAGCAAACCCTGAGAAGTTACCCTGGTGTGGCTGAGGGTCCCCCTGAGGCTTCATACAATACCAGCAACCATGAATGTACCCAAAAGAAAAAAAAGACAGGCCATACTAAAAATGGAATATGTTTTATCGAACCCACCTCCGCATACAGTGGAAGAGGTCCTATATGTTATGCCCTGTCAGTCTATTTAACCATATCCAGATGGTAACATTTACTTTTTCAACTGAGCTAAAACATCACAAACGGTTTGTGAATTGTTCAGAGCTACCAACACAAAAATGACTCCCAAAAAAGTGTGAGTTTGGTTTGCTTTGTTTTTTCTTAACTTTGTAAGTATAATTGAGATGGGGAAATCCCACAGACTACAAAAAAGCAGTAGTTATAGTCATAGAATCATAGAATGGTTTGGGTTGGAAGGGACATTTAAAGGTCATCTAGTCCAACCCCCCTGCAAGGAGCAGGGGCATCTCCAACCAGATCAGGTTGCTCAGAGCCTCATCCATCCTGGCCTTGAACGTTTCCAGGGATGGGGCATCCACCACCTCTCTGGGCAACCTGTTCCAGTGTTCTACAACCCTCATTGTAAAAAGTTTTTTCCTAATATTTAATCTAAATCTACCTCTATTTCGAAACCGTTACCTCTCGTCCTAGCAACTCCTCTATTTCCCAGTTAATTGGAAGCCTGATGATAAAGTTTATAATGTTGATGACCTAAAAAGAAATGAACAAGAAATTTGTTGCTTAAAGGAACAAGTGCAATCAAAAAAAGAATGGTGGTTTAATTTGCTGCTTAAAGAAACAAGTGCAGTCAAAAAAAGAATGGTGGTTTAATTTGCATGAAAACAAATTCAACGGTTTAATTTGGTGTAATATGGGTTATTTTCCAGAAGAGAAAATGGGATTTTGGGAAACATTTTAGTCCCAAAGGAAGAAAAAGTTGTTCATTTGCACACAGTAATGAGATTTACTAGACAAATGCAGTAACTTTCAAAGACAGCTTTCCCTCCAAATACTGTATTAAAGTATTTGACCCAAAGGAAAATCCTGGGAAGTTTAAAACTGAAGTCTCACAGAGGAATAAACAGAAGGTGGTGGGGATAATAAATATACTTTAAAAATATGTTCTCAGATTAGATTGCAACGTTAGCAAAACCTCAGTCAAGTAAAGACGGAATTTCTGTGTGTGAGCATATAAAAAGCTGCTGCTGAAGTACAATGTCTTCACGGTAAAGACGAGTTCCAAGGAGAAAAGAATGCCGGGTCTCTTCTGACCAACAAATTTCACAGAGACAGCAGACTCATGTCAAGAGAATCCTGTAAATGAACTTTCCCAGCTGCTTGTAGGAAAATCAAGCAAAAAGCCAAAATCGTACATTATAAAACCAAAGGGAAATAAATCACAGTTTGGAATGGACAGCATGAGAAAATTGTCACAGATACTGCAAAGTCTGTAACTTGTTTAATTGCTTATTACAATGTGGATTATGTTTAATACCAGCACTTTGGGAGCCACTGGGCAAAAGTGAAATGTAACACCATGATTACAGACCGGGTTAAAATCTTGCTGAAGTTAGAGGTGAGAATGTTATCCTTCATGAACAAGAACCCATCATGCTTATGTTTAGATATAGAGAAAAGAAACACTAGTGGCATTCAAACTTCAGCACATATCACCACCCAAAACAGAGCATGTCAGCATTGAACAGGTATGTGAATTATGTGGGAGAAGAGCTGACATGCCTTTTCACAACGTACTGCTTCAATAGCAGAGATAAATAGCAGAATATAATGCAAATAAGTGAAAGAACAGATAATCAAGGACACATGCACAAGAAATTGAAAATGGTAGTGAGAGAGAAAAAACATGCACATGCAAATAGGTTTGCTTGTGGTCTAAGGGTTTGGGAAAAATACTTGCTCACTAAAGAGAGATGATACTTCTTTGCCATTTGATTCCTACTATCTGCAGAGAAAACAAGAACTTTGCACTTTTTCAAAAAAGTCAAAGAATTACTTGGCTCTGTATACTCTTATCTTTTCTCCTGCATCAGAAAAACCACAAGTCATACATTTCTGTTAGATAGCCATTTAAGTCACACAGGTAATTTGAACAACATTCAACAAAACACAAAAATGCAATTTAAAGAAATGGTAACCTAGATATGCATTTAAATCACAGCACCCAGAAGTTAAGCATTTGAAGAAACTCCCATTTTCAGCAGCAGTAATGACAGGCAAAAGCAGCAAAAAGCAGCTGCTATTTCATGTTAAATAGCTCCCTTTCCACCACCTATGAGAACAAGATTCGCTACTCTAGTAGCACTATTCTTTCTTTGTTCTTGTTAGCAAGGCAAAGCTCAAAGACCACAATGAATACTAGCAAGAAGCACTTATCAAAGCGAAAAAAAAATGGTACACTACAATTAGCACCACACTGTCCTCAATTTGGCTTCCCCCATCCTTTGCTGTGCTGTTCAGCATGAATCTCCCTATGGAACTATCGCTGATTTCTATAGGTTTCTTCTGTATTTCCATGTTAGTTGTTCTCCCTTAGCCTAACATATGCTCTGAATTCAAAACACTTCTTTTCTTTTCTTCTCAGTTTATTATTTCAACTTGAATGTGCTCTTACATCAATTGTTTATCTCATCTTCAAGTCAGCTCTCTAGCTATTGATGGTTTTCTTGCTTTCTAACGAGGACATGAAAAAATCAGTCAAAATACTGTCTACTTATGGTGGACCAATTTACTAGTCACAACAGCATTCTCCAGTAATCTCTCAACCTGTGTTTGCTGCTTACCATCTTCTTCTTACGTTTACCGCAGCAGCTGTACATTCTGATATTCATTTACTAATCTAAACAGGCCAGGAAGGCACTGCAAGCAGAGACATGAAAAGAAACAGGCTGCATGCAGCTCTGTGCAAAGGCAAGGGAAACCAAACAGGAGAATCAATGAACAGGAGAAACAAACAAGAGACTACAAAGAACAATACCAGAGAGCATCAGATCCCTTTCTGAGTCACTACAGTAATACGATTTTCTGTACTACTAAGATGAGGTCTGGAGTCCAAATCCCTCCCTGCAAGCAGCAATGGTGATGTTCATCATCCTGCTGATCAGGTGGATGGGACAGGGAGTTAACAGGCAGGATGGAGAAAGCAGTGCAGGAACCAGAAAGTTTCTCCCAGAACGAGTGCTGCAGGAAGGCCCACACATGCCAGTGCTCTGACACACAGACCTACAGTTCTAGCAACAAGAGGGTCCAAACCAATTCACTATGCTGGAAACACTGCTAGCTTGTTCCTCAGAATGACAGAAACCCCTGAAGTATCACTATTTTGCACAGAGACCCAGCTCCTCTCGTCAAAATAATCCTGCAAACCCTGACAACACATGACTACCTACAAATACATTCATAAACAAAGCCTGCACTCACCACAGGTGCAAATAATAATTCAGTTATCATATGATACTCATTTTATTTCCAATTAGTGCAACAATTTATTTTGAGACATAAAATTTGCGGGCTTGGATTTCCACTAAAAGTTTGTATCAGTAAAGATTTTTTTTAAAAAAAAAAAAAAAAATTTGAGTAAAGAACCTGTCTAAATAAGGGAACAGGATCTAAACTGAAGCAGGAAATGAGGGGGAAAGAAGGAAGAACCAAAAGAACAGCATGGTAACTGGCAGCAGCAGCAGGAGGAAGGAAGGATACTGAGGAAAGAAATGAGGATACTGACGAAAGAAATCCTGCCATACTTGGAGTTGTAGCATCTCTGGTTAGACACCGTGCTGGCACATCAGGATTACCTAACACAGGATAACAAGGCACTTACCGCAGAATGCACAGCTGCATTAATTAGATGGTTGTGCGATCCTAGCTAGGTAAGTAAACAGCTCTCAGTCGTTTCACTAGTTGGCTATGTACTCAGGCTTGTATTTTGGTGTGAAAACTTGAATTTGTTTCAAGCTTAAGACTTGTGAAGATGACACCTTTCATATTATACATTTATTTCCTATTATGAATATTCTTCTACCAGAACGACTTGCTTCCCGCAGTGTAACCTGTTTACAAACTTTATTGGACATCTAAATGTTATGATTCAAAGTCTAAGCTGGAATCAAATTTAGTCAAACATTTCACTAAAATTCACAGTATTACACAGCGGTTTGTCAAGAGCAGAATATTTATATCACTATTAAGAGCATGGCTAATTTAAATAAGCAAAAACTACCCAACATGCTGTGTGCATGTTGTCTGTACAAATGCATGCACACCACCACTAAAGCTTAAACCTTGAAATTCTGCTCCTAATACTTAGCACATATAAACTAGACATTATCCAAAATGGGGACTACCCTGTTTTCCAGACAAGGTGCCCTCCTTGATAACAAATCACAAAAATGTAAAAAATGTAATTTAAAAGAAATTAAAGCTATCAGGAAAAAAAAACCAGACAGTAAGAACAGTGCTATTAGGAAGCTTTACAGTAAATCTTGTCAAATTTACTGTTAAGTTCTTTGGCTTGGCAGTCATATTGGAAGTTTTGTAAATTACATTAAGCACATAAACAGGCAATAATCCACCACTGTCTCTTCTAATTTTAAAAGTAGGAAATATCAAATATAAGTAGCAGAAAGCGTGTTCAAAACCAACAGAGGTGCCTCCTGAGCTAGTGTATACTTGACCCACAGAACTACTGGAGGCTGGATGTTACAAACACTAGAGCTCCACATGGGTGCAAGGCAAGGATGAGCTGATGGAGAGGAAATCCACTGTGGAACTTTAAGTCTTCAGCACACCTGTTCCAGAAAGTTCCTGGGCTGCATTTTGTTGCAGGCTGAGTGGATGCTTACAGAGTGGGACTTAGTAAAGAAGAATCATACATGCTTGCATCTTTCACAAGGACCTGCTTAGGGTACTGTCAAAGACTCTTGAAAGATCACGGACTTCAATTGCTTTTATACAATCCTTGTAGTAACATCATGATGGAAAATATTAAATGTTAGTGCTGTCGCTTACCCAGTTCTGTAAACATGTGACCGCTTCACTCACTGACATCATAAGCAAGCACCACAAGAACACAGGGAACTGCAATAATACTAACTAATAATTGAAGGCTTCTAGTCTCCAAGACACAAAAAATACAAATGTATATCCAGATTCCACAAAAGCTCCATGCAGATAGACTATCAGACCTTAGATATCATAAAGTCCCAGAGGGCCAGGAGTATAATGCACCTTAAAAAATAAGGGTCTGCATCATTCAAGTTGTTCAAGTCTTCTGACGATAAGGCTTTAATACTATACTTAAGTTGCAAGAAAAAAAAAGCCTTTTCATCATTTTTGAAAACACAACAAGAAAATTACTGGTAAGAAAGCCCTCTACAACTGTTATGCCTCAACAGTGCTTCATCATTATCATCATTTATTTCACCGTATCACTGCTTGCCCTGCTTCCTGAATCTGCTGCTCACTTGTCTTGCGCAGGCATTTCTTCTCCTTTGTAGCAGCTACCTTCAAGCCTGTATTTACCAACAATGACGATGCTCTGGGACCAGTACTAAGAACGAACTTGACAGACAGATGGTTCCCAAAGGAGGGTGTGTACACCTGCTAGATGCTCTGCTTTTCCAAACCAGATTAGTTCCTCTAATAAAAGTAATTTCTTTCCACTTACAAATATCATCTCATTTTTAACTTCTAAGCATTCATAATGTTATCTTCCTCATTTACAGGCCCTTCAGGCCAAAGACTTTTTTCTTCCTACCCGTCTTATAACTTGCTGCGTAGACACTGAGCACCAGCCAGCTGCAAGAGAAGTTTCACAGGAACAAGCACTGACATACAGAAAAAGCACTGCAAGTAGCATCACCGCAGTTATTTTCTGGAAAGGGAGACACTGCCTAGGACTTGCTTCTTGAAGTCTCCTCCCGGTCCAAGGAAAAACAAGTCAAGGGAGCACGTATGAAGCCTTGCTTACTGCATGTGATGTGTTATCCCATCCTTAACCTTATGATTATGCCTAGAAATCACCAACATTATTTAATGAACACGATTCGATACACCTGACCTGTGCCCATTACATAAGGGCCGGGGGATCCCTCACGCCCGGGGCTCAGCCCTGCCCGCGGGTTACCGGCTGCCGCAGCAGACAGAGCGGCACCGGGTGTCTGGCAGCCGGCTCAGCCAGGCCCGAGGCGCACGGCCGCCCGCTGCACGACGCTCGGACCCGCCACCGCCCGCCGGGCAGGGATGGGAGGAGAAGGGCGGGGAGGGCCCGCCCGGCAGCCCGCGAGGGGCCTGGCCGGCCCCGCCACCCTGGTTCCCCGCCCGCCCTCGGTGGGGCCGCAGCCCCCTCCGCGCTGCCCCCGCCCCGGAGCGGAGAGCCCGCCGCGCCGCTGAGGC